>ML378038.1:0-35772 GCA_005239525.1 Nicotiana knightiana | reverse complement strand
TTTATGGTAGATAGAGTGTTCATGATTGATAGAGACAACTAATCAAACTATAAAAAGTATCCGCGAAGGAAGTTTACCGACGGGGGAAACCATAACCTTAGACCTTTATTATAATTGTTTACACCATATTGTTAGTTAATCGTTAGTTTATTGATTTTCTCAGTAGAAATAGTAAAACATCACTAATTGATATTCAAAAGTCTTGAGAAAATTGATTAAATAAAAGTTGTGAATTCTGATGGCTTGATTGATACGTAAATTCCCTATGGGATCGACTCTGGGCGTAATACCCTGGATTATATTTGCAACACCCGTTTAGTCTTTCTATAAGACATAGTTGAGCGTGATCAAATTTTGGCACCATTGCCGGGGAGTTAACGGTATTATAAATTGTAGCTGTAGGTGTACATAGTTCTAGGTTTCAAGTTTGATTTTTTTTTTAGTATTTGATTTTTATTTCTTTATTTTAGTTGTATTTGCTAATTTGAAAAACATGGCATCATGGAATTATGAGAGTTTGGATGTGGGTAATTCTACTTTTGATCCTCGTTATGCATATTATAGAGGAAGCCACCCAAGGCAAAATTATCAAAATATTCCAAGTGAGCGAATTATGTGCACCAACTCAATCTTATGTGTGGAATCTGTGTGATATGTGTGGTGGTCAAGATGGTCACTTCCATGGTTGTGCTTATATTTTTTATCTTCCCCTAACCCCTTACTTTGATGGTTCTTCTTTTTCTTGTGAAGTTAATAGAAACAAAGAACCCAGTGATGATGACCTGAAAAGGATCGAGGATATGATGAAGTGCCTTTTGGAACAACATGATGAGATACAACTGCGGGTACAAAGGCAAGATACAACTATTCGCAACTTGGAGGCTCAAGCGAGTCAACTAGTTGAAGCTTTTAATGCTCAATATGCCAATATTATGGATAGTAGCCAGGAGCAGTGTACATTAGAGATGGAAATTGAGGTGCCAATGGAGGGGTCCAAAGTAGAAACCCAACACTCTAACCAACTAGAATTTGAGGATGCCGATGTTGAAGAAGTAATACTAGAGTCAACCAGGGACGTTGAGGATACAAATTTAGTCGACTCTAGTGTGATTGATGTTGAGGATGTTGAAACTCCTGAAGTTCAGGTGTTTGCGCACATTGGTCCTCACTCCAAACATTTTTCCACATTGTGCTTAGATGATGATATGGAAATCGAGTCATCCGAGCCAATTGGAAATAGAGTCATCCGAGCCAATTGAGGAGTCAAGGAATGAGGAACAAGATGCCTACATTCTGGAATTTTTCTTGCCAGAAAGACAGGACTACATACCTCATCTAAATGCCAAGAAGTGTAAAATAGTACAATGGTTGCTTGGGCCAATTAGATTTGTTCCACCACCCTTGGAGCATAACTGAAAACTTGATGCCAAATTGGGGGCTCAATTCATAAGTTCGAAGTGGAGGCAGAAAGTGATTCACGTCATGTCGCGACATTATATCAAGCGCTTGTTGGGAGGCAACCCAGCTTTACTGCTTTTTTTTATTTTTTTATTTTTTTATTTTTTCTAATTTTGTAGTGTCAATGTTTTGATTTTTTAGGAGCATGGAACGCAAAGCCACTAGAAGGATGAAACAACAAACCAGATGGTTGGAACTAAATGTGAGGTACCCGCACGAAGGACCAGACCTGGGAGAAGTCTGAGTACCTCATGAGATGCTAGTGCTTCGGCCTTTGGCCTACCAGGGAGTTTTTTTTTACCCTCTTATATGTATGGGTGCGCATTGGGGACAATGCATAATTTTAAGTGTGGGGTGAGGAGATTGTCTGGGTGATGTTCTATGCTATTTTAGTTATGTTAGTTTAATCGAATAATTTTTTTTTTTTTACAAAAATAGAAATATATGGACTCTTCCCGACGATGGATCTCCTAGACAGTTTTCTTGAGGGAAGTAAGTCTAGAGAAAATACCAAAAAGATTTTTGTTTTAGGTAGTGTAGTAATTCCCCCTTGGTTTTTCTTTGGACCGCGGTTCTTTTCCAAGGGTTTTTAATTGAACCGGGTGTAGGTAGTTTTTAATTCTTAGGAGTAGTAGCCACATGGTTGAGAAATTAATCGCAACAATATTTCGGAACTTTGTGATGCCTTGAGAATAGTCAGTACTCTGGTTGTGACGCTTAGGCTCAATTTTTTGACTCTAGGATTAATACCTTAAATCGTGGATTCTTGAATTTGCTTAACTGCTTTGACTGGAGTGTCATGATAGAACCAATCTTGAATGAGTTATGTGCCATGTATGTGTGAGATTTTGTATGTATTCTATGCATTGCATTTGATGTCTAGAACTTGCCATGTGTGTGCGAAGAAAAATAGTAGTATTGTGCAGTCTAGGAAGTGATATAGGCGTTTCTTTGTTAAGCCAGATATATAAAGTTTACCCACCTAATTGTTATGTATCGTAGTTAACCCCGTTGAGCCTATAATCCTGTTTATTTGGTAACCACATTACAAGCCATACCCCTTTGTTTGAATAGATCATATGTTTGAACCTTGTCACCTCTCGTAAGCACTGGAAATGTGATGAAGTATGGAAAAGTTAAAGTGTGGGGTGGTAGGTTGGCTTTTGAGTGGAACAATTGAAATAAGGAGAAAGGTGCATGAAAAAAAAAGAGTTGTCAATCGAAGCCACTTGAAAAACAAAAGGAAAAAAAAAGAGAAGAAAAAAGAAAGTATGACAATAGTATATTGTATGAAAAACAAGTATTGATGATGGTGACTCTTGATGTAATTGTGCTTAAAGAAGTATGGGGTAATAATATTGATGTAAAGGTGGAGTTTGGCTTAATATAAGTTTGAGGCTGAGCGCTAGAGTATATGTATTAAAGTGCTTAGGGAGGTTTAGTCACTCTTATATCTAAATGTATCTTACCCGTCCCGCAGCCTACATTACAACCAAATAAAGTCCTACTTGATCCTAGACTGAATGAGCTCGATTAGTAGAGTAGTATACTACGGGCAAGCCTGTGGTGCTTCTTTTGTGGCATATGAATATTATTTCTGAGAGTGAGTGAATTCTTTCTATCTTGAATTCCTAAGTGTTCTTAAATTTCATTGTATGTGGAACTAGCTCTTTGATTTGGTGAGGACACATGATTCATGAAGGAAAGGTAATGTTGTTGACCTCTAAGTTAGAGTAGTGAGTGGATTGTGAATAAAGCATGGTATATGTGAGTCGATTATTGAGGCAAGGATGTCACACCTCTGTGCTTGAACTATTTTAAAAATTCTTGGTATAACGTGTTAAGGGATTTTCTTAATAAGTTGTGTTCATGAGGGTAGTATGATTGCTCGAGGACGAGCAAATGTTTAAGTGTGGGGTGTTGATGTGTGGCTAGAATTCATGGTTTAACACATTATGTGCCTTGCATTTTATGTGCATTAATGATAAAAATACACTTCGTATGTGCATAATGGAGTCTATTTCATGTGTAGGGGAATTGGAGATGGAAGCCGATTTAAATGGATGCATACGTCGAAAATACGCTCAAGAGTCAAAAAGGAGTGAACCCGGCTATATCCGGGCGTTTGAGCTGTAAAGCTTGGTATCCGACCGTTTGGGCCATAAAGCCTGGTAGGACCAGGCGTTTGGGGGGCGTTTGTGCCCTAACGCCAGGCCTGGCCAGGCTTTATCCGGGTGTTTGGGCCATAAAGTCTGGTCCCTGGTCCGGCCCAATCCGAGTTTTGAAGATTTTAAGTGTTTCCCGGTTTGAATAGAAGTCTCCTACACGTTTAGGGTTTATCCCAAACATATAAATAGACCCAAAAACACAACTTTGAGAAACTTATGCCATTAGAGTGAAGAAAAGCTTGTGGAATACTACTCAGCAAAGCAAAACATTGATTTTTACATCCTTTATTCATTACTATATAATTTATTTATGCAAGTATTTTGGAATTTGACTATTATGAACATGAGTAGCTAATTTTCTTAATATAGGATTTTGGTGGAACCCGTTGGGGGATGAACTTATTGTGATATTAGTATAGTTTGGTTGGTTGTTAATCTCTATTTGTTCAACTACGTTCTTGTTGTAGTTAACTGAAAGGATCCTCAATTAGCTGTTCCTATTTATTATGTTTCTACTTGAGAGAGTGTGCATATTTAGGTAGTTTTTTGAACAACACCACTCCCGGAGTATAGACGAAAGTCATAACCGAGGGTTTAGAGGTTGGATTAGAAATAACAATACTTCGGGTGCAATCTAAAGTGAGCTGCAATGCAATCTAGCTAGCGTAACTTGAGAGAGTGCGTCTAGTAAATTATCATAATTACTTGAGAGAGATTTATGGTAGATAGAGTGTTCATGATTGATAGAGACAACTAATCAAACTATAATAAGTATCCGAGAAGGAAGTTCACCGACGGGGAAAACCATAACCTTAGACATTTATTATAATTGTTTACACCATATTGTTAGTTAATCGTTAGTTTATATATTTTGTTAGTAGAAATAGTAAAACATCACCAATTGATATTCAAAAGTCTTGAGAAAATTGATTAAGTAAAAGTTGTGTATTCTGACCGCTTGATTGATACTTAAATTGGGATCGACTCTGGGCGTAATACCCTGGATTATATTTGCAGCGCCCGTTTAGTCTTTCTATAAGACATAGTTGAGCGCGATCAATACATAATCAGATGGGCTTAAAATATAGGCTTTGATCAAGTTATAGTGTTTGCATGAAAATAAGTGAAGCAGGAGGACTAGGATGTCAAACCGGAATACATATATATATATATATATATATGTATTCCGGTTTGACATCCTAGTCCTCCTGCTTCACTTATTTTCATGCAAACACTATAACTTGATCAAAGCCTATATTTTAAGCCCATCTGATTATGTATTGATCGCGCTCAACTATGTCTTATAGAAAGACTAAACGGGCGCTGCAAATATAATCCAGGGTATTACGCCCAGAGTCGATCCCAATTTAAGTATCAATCAAGCGGTCAGAATACACAACTTTTACTTAATCAATTTTCTCAAGACTTTTGAATATCAATTGGTGATGTTTTACTATTTCTACTAACAAAATATATAAACTAACGATTAACTAACAATATGGTGTAAACAATTATAATAAATGTCTAAGGTTATGGTTTTCCCCGTCGGTGAACTTCCTTCTCGGATACTTATTATAGTTTGATTAGTTGTCTCTATCAATCATGAACNTATATATATATATATATATATATATATATATATTCCTTTTTTAAAGTGCACTTGGTGAGAAGCAATTTTTATTTGATGAATTAATTTTAAAAATATTTTTGAGCAACAATTAATGTTATTTGGCCAAGGTTTTAAAAGTATTTTTAAGTGTTTCTCAAACATATGTATTTGTGAAGAGAATCTATTTTTTTATACTTCTCAAAACTGTTTACTCTATTCATTTCCTTTCAATTTCAGATATGTTTACTTTTTTCTAAGATGTTAAAAAATTGGTTGCCCGGCAATGTTAGCGGAAATAATACTATCAAGTCACAATTGGAATCTTTCCCAACTTGGTTAATATCTATTCATAATTTATATTTTCTTTATATTTACTTTTTTTTTTTTACGCTGCTATGAAATAGTTGATGGATCTATACTTTGTCTTTCATCTTTTCTTAATTCATTACCCTTTAAAAAATAAAATTTTCTAGAGAGTTTTGTTAAGTCCTATAAAAGTACATATATCATTGCATTCTACTTCTACTAATGATTTTTACATGATATTTTAAAAAATACCGAAAATTAACCGAACCGTACCGATATCGAAGAGAAACCGACATGATTAGAACATGTTCGAAAAGTCTAATTTTGGTTATGTATAATAGAATAACCAAAAAATTGGTATGATAAAAATTTTATAAAATAATCAACCAAATCGAACCATTGACACCCCTACACCTACCTATACATGGCACTGTTGTGAACTGTTGAATCCTAGGGGATATGCCTAATTTTATTTATCATTAATGTAGGCGAAATATAAGGGCACCTCAAGCTTTTACCGGGCATCGTGTATCTTTATACACACATCATAAGACTAAAAATATACAATTAGTAATCATAATATCATATACGCGAAATGCTTGGCCGTTCCTCTATCCAATCCTTTTCGTCCTCCCTTGCAATACAATATTAATTTAATAGGGCTCCCTCTACGAGTTGGTATGGAATTTTGTTCACTCAGTTTAACCATATGCCATCAAAATATACAATAGAGAATCATATCAAAGTCTACTCCGTAAACAAAGAAGTACAGTGATCCGACTAGATTATTAAGTTACAAAATCATATGTGCATATAACACATTGCAGCTAATCATACTCATTCCAGAAAAAAATAAACACTTTTATGGTTGAAGTGTTCTATTCTTAATCCAAGGTTTTCAATCTATTCCCGGATCCTTTCATTTAGTCTAACATTGGATGGCTCCGTTACAGATACTTCAGTCCGATCAAACACCACGCCAGATGAGTTGTCTGATACGATCAACAAGCTGATATCCATATCACGCTCCAAAAATGTTATCATACTCCCTCCATATGCAACGTACAATTGTAGTTCACCCTGAAGAATATTGTTTCTGAGGTAGTGCTCTCCAACCAATATCTCGTCTATAAAAACCTCCAGGCCAGCTAATTAGTTCAACGGCTTGGTAGGCTCTATCTCGTGCTTCTTCAAGATCCTCCCCTTTCGCTGTGACTCCAAGAACACGTCCCCCAGTAGCTATGAAATTTCCATCTGCATCAAAAGCAGTCCCAGCGTGGAAAACTTTGACTGACGGAGCAACCTGCTCTGCTTCCTCAAGCTTATGGATGACTGTTCCTTTCTGGTAGCTCCCGGGGTAGCCTTTACTTGCCATTACAACCACCATCGCTGACCCAGGGGACCAGTCCAAAGACACCCCTCGCAGCTTCCCACTACAAGCTGCCAGCAGAACTTCGACCAAATCAGACTCTAACCGGACCATCAACACCTGCAAGCATAGGAAAAAGAGTTTCAAACTACAACATGGGATAGAGTATTTACATTAAGCACAATTAGGACCCACTCCTATTTACATGCTTTTGCATCATGTTCTGTAAAACCTCCAAAGAAGTAACCAGAAAAGTTTGCCAGCTATAGTCGAATAGGGTAGACAAACTAAAGGTGTCTAACGGGCCGGGTTGACCCGGAACCGAACCGGCCCACACCGGTTGAAACCGGACCGGCCCGGTATGTAGGGGGCGGGTGGGGCTGGGTAGGAGGGGTAGAGGGGGTTGGTCCGTTTGTTTTTTTTTACCGGTTAACCGNTTTTTTTTTTTGGTTGTTTTTTAAATGTTTGGGCCCCACTTATCCGTTGGCAACGGTCACCTTGGCAGGGAGCCGTTGCCCAACGGCAGATTTGCACAAATGGCCCTTTTTTTTAAAAAAATTAACACTTTTTCAATTTACAAATTTAATCTTTTCTAAAATTATAAATACACCCCCCTCTTCTTTATTTCTTTACTCATCTCTCATTTCTCGATCTCAATTTCTCTCATTCAAGTTAAATCATGCCCGTGATTCTAGAGTGCGCTCATATGTTTGGGAACACTTTGATGTGGTAGAAGAAAATGAAGAAGTTTACAAAGTAAAGTGCAGGAATTGTGGTATAATCTTAAATCTCCGTCCAAAGTGCACGGGCACACGCTTTTGAAGGAGGCATATGAATAATTGTCTCGAGCATCCACTAGCAATTCGTTTGATTAATTGATTTCAGACAATTTGTGTTATTTTAATATTATTAGACGTATTATGCATTTATGTTTAATGTTTTAGTTTGTTATTTTAATATTATTAGACGTATAAGTGCAAGTTTGAACTTTAATTTGAAGTATTAAATGTAAACTTTAATAGTTTAATTTGCAAGTTTTAGTTTGTTATTTTAATATTATTAGATGGTACCTAATTATTTAATGATATATTCAAATATAAGAATTTTAAAGTCTTTGCATCCTTTATTCAAACACTATTTTTATAATTTTGTTTTTTTGTTTATATTTTTACGATAGTTATAACAAATACAAAAAAAATTAAAAATTAAAAATAAAAAAACAATGTAAACCGGCCCGGCCCCTTAAACCCCTAACCCATACGGTTAAGTTTTTACCCGGATTAACCCAAACCCGTTAAACCCGTAACCGGCCCGGTACCCCTACCCGTCCAGTTCAATAAAACCCCAGCCCGGCCCGGCCACCCGTTAGACACCTTTAAGACAAACATCAAAGAAATGAACTACATCAAGTCAAACTTCTGCTCTTTCTGTGACCAAGAATTGCCCTTCCCTACAATTCTGCCTTCCTTCAATACACACAGCATAGGACACAGATACAGGACGAACTAACTCAATCACTGTTGCTTTAACTAGACCAATATGCAAACCCAACTGAACACAAAGCCATCCATTAATTTTTTTCAAAACTGTGTGAAAAGTGATACCCCAGCAATATGGAATTATCAGTAATTCTTCGGGATTAATAATTATGCAAGAAAGGTTCAATCGAATGTTCACATGAATCTTTATTCAGCTACTCAAACTGCATCTTTAGATGCAATTAAATAGGAACTATAAGGGTCCGCAGTAAGCTAATTCTACTAATTAAGATAGTATAATAGCAACCACACTTCTGATCCGTCAAAAAATAATAGCAACCACACTTCAATAAAAACGCGATGAAACTGAACACCCTAGGAGAAATGCTCTAACATGAACAGATTGCAAGTAATATGGCAACAACTTGAAAGAGGATTATGTAAAGAGGCAATAGTAACTTGTAATCCAAATAGGAATGTCAAAAGACTATGAATCATATTAGATATCAAATATTCAAGTCCATAACTGGAAGAAGAGCACCAGCTCACCTTGCAAAAGCACCGCTATTATCCACCTCCGAAACCAATCAGTTTCCCACACAAGTAGTTTTCAACCAATTTAGCAATATTTTTCACTTGTAGGACACAATAGTGATAACTCTCTTTCCACAAAAGAATGAAAGTTAATGTCACTCTGCAGTGCATCTTGCTGCTGAAAGACTACTTAGCAAGGGCCACATCATGTGATCAATAGAAAGCAAAATGTTTCAAACAAAAATATTCATCATATACAAAGTGAAATAGCTAAAGCGTCCAGTGCTTCCCTATGCTTAACTTGAAACAAAGATCTATGGTACTAACACAACTTTCAGTACGAAAATAACAAGTTTGATTGCAAGTGGCAAGCAAATCCAACTTACCTGGCATTCTGGATCTCCAAAGCGCACATTGTACTCAATTAACTTCGGAAAACCAGTTTTCTTCTCAATCATGAGCCCGGCATACAGAACCCCGACAAACTTGCAGCCTTCTTCAGCCATTCCCTTTACTGTAGGGAAAATTATAGACTCCATGACCACAGATTGCAGTTCTTTTGTCAAGACAGGAGCCGGAGAATATGCCCCCATCCCACCAGTATTTGGTCCTGTATCGCCGTCCCCAACTCGTTTGTGGTCTTGAGCAGATTCTAAAGGTATGGCATGCTCACCATCTACCAGGGCAAAAAACGATGCTTCCTCTCCTTCCAGATATTCCTCTACGATGACTCGAGAACCAGCAGAACCAAAAACATTTTCCACAAGCATAGAATCAACCGCCTCGTACGCTTGCTCCAATGTCATGGCAACAATAACTCCTTTACCAGCAGCCAATCCATCAGCTTTGACAACAATGGGGGCGCCTTCCTGTTTGATGTACTCTTTTGCAGCGGATGGGTCTGTAAATGCTTGATACTGCACAATTATATCCACCATAGATGAAGTCAAATCAAGACATGAATTGAACCAAATAACTAGAAAAGTCAAGTATCATATGACTAGTAATATATTTTTATTAAAACGAACAAGCAAAAATAGATGAAACAAGATATATTGCACAAACCTTTGCAGTTGGAATTCCATATTTATCGCATAAACTCTTCATGAAGTTCTTAGAACCTTCTAAAGCAGCTGCTTCTGAAGAGGGGCCAAAGGTAGGAATTCCTTCCTTAACGAGGTCATTAGCAAGACCTGCAACAAGCGGAGCCTCTGGTCCCACAACAACCAGCCCAACTCCCCATTTACGACAGAAAGTGATCACAGCTGAACTATCTAAAACATCAAGGTCTGCTAGGCAAGTCGCATCTCCTGAGCTGGAAATTCCAGCATTACCAGGTGCACAGAAAATTGCATCACAAGAAGGGGATCGCCTCAGAGCATGACAAAGCGCATGCTCTCTCCCTCCTCCTCCAATTACCAAGACAACCACGCTTTCCTCTATAATACCAAATAGAATGAATCAATAAATAATGCAAAAAATTATAACAGCTTCTACACTGTATCCATATTACTTAACATAAAAAAGAAAGAAGCTTTTGGCATTATATGTCATGATGGCTATTCCAAACTATTGAATAACAACTCAAAATTCCATTTTACTCTAAAGGGAAGTGAAAATCAAAACCTAAGACAAGAAGCAGGCATTAACATATCCATTCAGTGAGGAAAAAAATAGAATTATTTTAGAATAAGCAGAATAATTGAGAATCTGAAGACATATAATTGCTAAAATTTTAGCCAAACAAAGTACAAAATTGATTTCAAAAGCGGAAATAACCAAATAAGAGAAGCTCAGTAAGTAAAGATAGCTGCTTTAGGGGATAACACTGAAAAAAATAAAAAAAGCAAAAAACCCAATTTCTTAGACATTTAAAAGATAAAACGGGAGTGAGTAGTTCTTACTGGGGTTGCCACTGTCCACAGAAAGGCTATTGAAAACAGTGGAGAAAGATTTGTGAGTATTAAAACCAAGGCAAGAAGGATGACGAACTGAAAAATTGGAACAATTGCAACTGGCGGAACTGAGGTTGAAAAAACGTTGTTGGTTTGGTGAGAACAGCTTCGCTGAATGGTTTTGGCAATTGCTTACAAACTTTAATGCAGTAGTAGCTCCAATACTGAGAGAGATACAGGTCATTTCTTTACCAATTCACCTCACTTCGCCAAGAAAAGAAAAAATATTCAAAGAAGTAGGGAGGAGGACGGAGTGCTTTAGGTTTTATTCGATATTAATGTTTGGGGTTTTAGCACTAATTCAAATGGCTTTTAGCAATATTTGCTACAAACCAAAAGTTATGGTAATTATTTCCTAGTCTGCATTTTCAAAACCTTTTTTTCTATATAAAAACTCCCCAATGAACCAGTAAAACCCAACTTTATGTACATGTATAATGTAAATTTATAAGTTAGTAACTTTCTTAGCCGGATGCAGATTTAGAATTTCTATTGATGCTACGTAAATAACTCAATATTCAACTAAGTATCATTTAGTCTCTTTAGAACATGAGTACCAACACATAATATTAAATCAATTTTAAAAAATATATACATAAAATATCTAATTTTGCAGCGAGACCATAGGTTCACGTGCCCATAGATTAGGCTTAAATATGCCCCTACTATGAGCAATATTACTCGAATTCATTGGGAAATTTTACACTTTGGAAGAATTGAATACAAATTCGGGAGAAAGTCATGATTCAAGTTATTTTGTTCCAACAAATCGTTATTCCATCTTTATAGGCGTAGGATTTTTAAAGTTTTAATTTATAAATTAATAATCTATTAATATAGAAAAGGAGAGGCAAATCCATAATATTGTGTCAAGTGTCAAACTTGGGTATCGACAAATGTCAATGTTTAAGACAACACTCCAATAAGCATGGAGATTCAAAAAAAATTATAAAATAAAAAATTAATTTGCAGCTTTTAAAGCATTAATATGTTTCAGTTAATTTCCTTAACAGTCTCACGTTAATTTGTACCAATACAAAGCATTGATATGTTTCAGTTATTTCCTTCAAGAGTCACACGTTTGTGTATCTATTCATGAGTCCCACATTTTTTGGACTCTCATGTTTCTTCATCTACGATCATCTATTCAAATTTTGGACTTCCACGTTTCTTCATTAGTTATTTATTAAATTTATTATACACCTGAATATTCAACTAAAAAAATTCGTTACAGATAATTTTAATAGTTTTAATAGGAAGAAAGGGAAAAAAATACTCCACGATCCTCTTCCCAAACGTGGGCATCAAAATCTAACTCCATAACTTAGAAATTGTCTCCTACGCTAATAATGTCTCAAACGTCTGCCCCGTCTTCTATTTTCTTTTCTATTCTCTACTCCTTTTTTTTTCCTCTGCTCAAAATACGGAAGTTTGCAATATGGCTACAACACTTCATGAAATCAATTAAATTTCAAGCAACTCGATGCAATGGAATCTCAAAGTTAGAGTCGTTCGAATCTATTAATATAGAAAAGGAGAGGCAAATCCATAATGCTGTGTCAAGTGTCAAACTGGGGTATCGACACGTGTCAATGTTTACGACAACACTCCAATAAGCTTGGAGATTCAAAAAAATTATAAATAAAAAATTAATTTGCAGCTTTTAAAGCATTAATATGTTTCAGTTAATTCCCTTAACAGTCTCACGTTAATTTGTACCAATACAAAGCATTGATATGTTTCAGTTATTTCCTTCAAGAGTCACACGTTTGTGTATCTATTCATGAGTTTCATGTTTTTTGGACTCTCATGTTTCTTCATCCACGATCATCTATTCAAATTTTAGACTCCCACATTTCTTCATTAGTTATTTATTAAATTTATTATATACCTGAATATTCAACTAAAATAATTCGTTACAGATAATTTTAATAGTTTTAATAGGAAGAAAGGGAAAAAAATACTCCACGATCCTCTTCCCAAACGTGGGCATCAAAATCTAACTCCATAACTTAGAAACTGTCTCCTACGCTAATAATGTCTCAAACGTCTGCTCCCTCTTCTATTTTCTTTTCTATTCTCTACTCCTTTTTTTTCCTCTGCTCAAAATACGGAAGTTTGCAATATGGCTACAACACTTCATGAAATCAGTCAAATTTCAAGCAACTAGATGCAATGGAATCTCAAAGTTAGAGTCGTTCGAATGTGGGAAATGTCAGATCGTTTCAATCCTGAAAAATCATATTCGATTGAGTTGATTTTACAAGATGCAAAGGTAACATATTCAAATTTACATAGTTCTAAAGTTTTTCTTCTTTTCTGATTTTATGGATAAATTTTTCATAATACAAAGTAGTAATTATGAAAAATTATATGTAGTATCAATACTCTTTTTCTGTTAACGCTGTATTCACAATTGTATTTATCAAGTGTTCAATAAAAACGACAGTAATTTAAGTTCTCAATAAAATATTCTTTTATTGATATGAAACTCACTGTAGAAATCATTATAATTTATCTATAGCCTCGGTTAAACTAATATCCACAAGTTTCTTATTAAGATGGTTAGGACGAACATAACAAAACTTGACTCATATATGAAACGATTAGGTGCAGTATAAATACTTATGTTTCTGTTTCTACAAATATGCAATTTATTAGCAATATGATACATCCTAATAATGAATCTATTTTTTTAGGGTGATCGTATTCAGGCCTCGATTGGAAAGTATGTAATTAAATTTTTTCGAACCAAGATACAGGAACTCAGCTTATATCGCATGAACTACTATGTTGTCAGACCAAACAACTTGAATTTAGAGAATACGACACACAATTTGAGGCTGACATTTACACAAAAGACAACGGTTGAGAAAATAATTGATTCTTCATTTCATATGAATATCTTTAACTTTCGTCCTTTTGACCAGCTAACAAATTAGAATGATGTCGATGAGGGTGAATTAATCGGTAATTCTGCTCTTTCATTATTACCATGTTTTACAAAATTGTCTAACTAACTTTTATATTTGTAGATGTCATTGGTCAGGTTGTGACGTATGAAGATGTTAAGACCCACATGCAAGGAGATAACAAAAGTGTCTTTCTCAATCTTACACTCGGAGATGATCAGTAAGTTATTCACTGATGTAAACTATACTTTTACAGTTTAATTATTTATATTATTTTGTTGATTACTGATTACCTTGAAACTTATTGTAACGATCCGACCGGTCATTATGAGATCTAACTCTTCGTTTGGCAGTTTGGGGCCATGAACAACGTCATTTCAGGTATCATGACTTGTAGGCGTGGTCGGAATTGATTTCGGGAAGTTCAGAGTCAATTTGGAAAGAAAATTCTCATTTCGGAAGCCTTAAGTCGAAAGAATTGGCTAAGATTCGATTTTTTGAGTAAACAACCTCGGAATCAGGATTTGAAGGTTCCAGTAGGTTCGTATGATGATTTTGGACTTGGGCGTATGTTCGGAGCAGGTTTTGGATAACCCGGGAGCGTTTCAGCGCATATTGTGGAAGTTAGTTATTGTGTATCTATTCATGAATCCCACGTTTTTTGGACTCTCATGTTTCTTCATCCACGGTCATCTATTCAAATTTTGGACTCCCACGTTTCTTCATTAGTTATTTATTAAATTTATTATATACCTGAATATTCAACTAAAAAAATTCGTTACAGATAATTTTAATAATTTTTATAGGAAGAAAGGGAAAAAAATACTCCACGATTCTCTTCCCAAACGTGGGCATCAAAATCCAACTCCATAACGTAGAAACTGTCTCCTATGCTAATAATGTCTCGAACGTCTGCTCCCTCTTCTATTTTATTTTCTATTCTCTACTCTCTTTTTTCCCTCTGCTCAAAATACAGAAGTTTGCAATATGGCTACAACACTTTATGAAATCAATCAAATTTCAAGCAACTCGATGCAATGGAATCTCAAAGTTAGAGCCGTTCGAATCTATAAATATAGAAAAGGAGAGGCAAATCCATAATACTGTGTTAAGTGTCAAGCTGGGGTATCGACACGTGTCAATGTTTATGACAATACTCTAATAAGCTTGGAGATTCAAAAAAATTATAAATAAAAAATTAATTTGCAGCTTTTAAAGCATTAATATATTTCAGTTGATTCCCTTAGCAGTCGAACGTTAATTTGTACCAATACAAAGCATTGATATGTTTCAGTTATTTCCTTCAAGAGTCACACGTTTATGTATCTATTCATGAGTCTCACGTTTTTTGGACTCTCTGTTTCTTCATCCACGATCATCTATTCAAATTTTGGACTCCCATATTTCTTCATTAGTTATTTATTAAATTTATTATATACCTGAATATTTAACTAAAAAAATTCGTTACAGATAATTTCAATAGTTTTAATAGGAAGAAAGGGAAAAAAATACTCCACGTTCCTCTTCACAAACGTGGTCATCAAAATCTAACTCCATAACTTAGAAACTGTCTCCTACGCTAAAAATGTCTCAAACGTCTGCTCCCTCTTCTATTTTCTTTTCTATTCTCTACTCCTTTTTTTTCCTCTGCTCAAAATACGGAAGTTTGCAATATGGCTACAACACTTCATGAAATCAGTCAAATTTCAAGCAACTCGATGCAATGGAATCTCAAAGTTAGAGTCGTTCGAATGTGGGAAATGTCGGATTGTTTCAATCCTGAAAACTCATATTCGATTGAGTTGATTTTACAAGATGCAAAGGTAACATATTCAAATTTACATAGTTCGAAAGTTTTTCTTCTTTTCTGATTTTATGGATAAATTTTTAACAATACAAAGTAGTAATTGTGAAAAATTATATGTAGTACCAGTACACTTTTTCTGTTAACGTTGTATTCACAATTGTGTTTATCGAGTGTTTAATAAAAACGACAGTAATTTAAGTTCTCAATAAAATGTTCTTTTATTGATATGGAACTCACTGTAGAAATTATTATAATTTATCTATAGCCTCGGTTAAACTAATATCCGCAAGTTTCTTATTAAGATGGTTAGTACGAACATAACGAAACTTCACTCATATATGAAACGATTATGTGCGGTATAAATACTTATGTTTCTGTTTCTACAAATATGCAATTTATTAGCAATATGATACATCCTAATAATGAATCTATTTTTTTAGGGTGATCGTATTCAGGCCTCGATTGGAAAGTATGTAATTAAATTTTTTCGAACCAAGATACAGGAACTCAACTTATATCGCATGAACTACTATGTTGTCAGACCAAACAACTTGAATTTAAAGAATACGACACACAATTTGAGGCTGACATTTACACAAAAGACAACGGTTGAGGAAATAATTGATTCTTCATTTCATATGAATATCTTTAACTTTCGTCCTTTTGACCAGCTAACAAATTAGAATGATGTCGATGAGGATGAATTACTCGGTAATTCTGCTCTTCCATTATTACCATGTTTTACAAAATTGTCTAACTAACTTTTATATTTGTAGATGTCATTGGTGAGGATGTGACGTATGAAGATGTTAAGACCACAAGCAAGGAGATAACAAAAGTGTCTTTCGCAATCTTACACTCGGAGATGATCAGTAAGTTATTCACTGATGTAAACTATACTTTTACAGTTTAATTATTTATATTATTTTGTTGATGACTGATTACCTTGAAACTTATTGTAACGATCCTACCGGTCATTATGAGATCTAACTCGTCGTTTGGCGGTTTGGGGCCATGAGCAACGTCATTTCAGGTATCATGACTTGTAGGTGTGGTCGGAATTGAATTTCGAGAAGTTGAAAGTCAATTTGGAAAGAAAATTCTCATTGCGGAAGCCTTAATTCGGAAAAATTGGCTAAGATTCGATTTTTTGAGTAAACGACCTCGGAATCAGGATTTGAAGGTTCCAACAGGTACATATGATGATTTCGGACTTGGGCGTATGTTCGGAGCAGTTTTTGGATGACCAGGGAGCGTTGTGACGCATATTGTGGAAGTTAGTTATTGTGTATCTATTCATGAGTCCCACGTTTTTTGGACTCTCATGTTTCTTCATCCACGATCATCTATTCAAATTTTGGACTCCCACGTTTCTTCATTAGTTATTTATTAAATTTATTATATACCTGAATATTCAACTAAAAAAATTTGTTACAAATAATTTTAATAGTTTTAATAGGAAGAAAAAATACTCCACGATCCTCTTCCCAAACGTGGGAATCAAAATCTAACTCCATAACTTAGAAGTTGTCTCCTACGCTAATAATGTCTCAAACGTCTGCTCCCTCTTCTATTTTCTTTTCTATTCTCTACTCCTTTTCTTTCCTCTGCTCAAAATACGGAAGTTTGCAAATATGGCTACAACACTTCATGAAATCAGTCAAATTTCAAGCAACTCGATGCAATGGAATCTCAAAGTTAGAGTCGTTCGAATGTGGGAAATGTCGGATCATTTCAATCCTGAAAAATTATATTCGATTGAGTTGATTTTACAAGATGCAAAGGTAACATATTCAACTTTACATAGTTCTAAAGTTTTTCTTCTTTTCTGATTTTATGGATAAATTTTTCACAAAACAAAGTAGTAATTGTGAAAAATTATATGTAGTACCAGTACTCTTTTTCTGTTAACGTTGTATTCACAATTGTGTTTATCGAGTGTTTAATAAAAACGATAGTAATTTAAGTTCTCAATAAAATGTTCTTTTATTGATATGGAACTCACTGTAGAAATTATTATAATTTATCTATAGCCTCGGTTAAACTAATATCCGCAAGTTTGTTATTAAGATGGTTAGGACGAACATAACGAAACTTGACTCATATATGAAACGATTATGTGCACTATAAATATTTATGTTTCTGTTTTTACAAATATGCAATTTATTAGCAATATGATACATCCTAATAATGAATCTATTTATTTAGGGTGATCGTATCCAGGCCTCTATTCGAAAGTATGTAATTAAATTTTTTCGGACCAAGATACAGGAACTCAGCTTATGTCGCAGAACTACTTTGTTTTCGGACCAAACAACTTGAAGTTAAAGAGTACGACACACAATTTGAGGCTGACATTTACACAAAAGACAGTAATTTAAGTTCTCAATAAAATGTTCTTTTATTGATATGGAACTCACTGTAGAAATTATTATAATTTATCTATAGCCTCGGTTTAACTAATATCCGCAAGTTTTTTATTAAGATGGTTAGGACGAACATAACGAAACTTGACTCATATATGAAACGATTAGGTGCGGTATAAATACTTATGTTTCTGTTTCTACAAATATGCAATTTATTAGCAATATGATACATCCTAATAATAAATCTATGTTTTTAGGGTGATCGTATCCAGGCCTCGATTGGAAAGTATGTAATTAAATTTTTTCAGACCAAGATACAGGAACTCAGCTTATATATCGCATGAACTACTTTGTTGTTGGAACAAATAACTTGAATTTAAAGAATACGACACACAATTTGAGGCTGACATTTACACAAAAGACAACGGTTGAGGAAATAATTGATTCTTCATTTCATATGAATATCTTTAACTTTTGTCCTTTTGACCAGCTAACAAATTAGAATGACGTCGATGAGGCTGAATTAATCGGTAATTTTGCTCTTCCATTATTACCATGCTTTACAAAATTGTCTAACTAACTTTTATATTTGTAAATTTCATTGGTCAGGTCGTGACGTATGAAGATGTTAAGACCCATAAGCAAGGAGATAACAAAAGTGTCTTTCTCAATGTTACACTCGGAGATGATCAGTAAGTTATTCACTAATGTAAACTATATTTTTACAGTTTAATTATTTATATTATTTTGTTGATGACTGATTACCTTGAAACTTATTGTAATGATCCGACTGGTCGTTTTGAGATCTAACGCGTTGTTTGGCGGTTGGGGGCCATGAGCAGCATCATTTCAGGTATCATGACTTGTAGGCATGGTCGGAATTGAATTTTGGAAAGTTCAGAATCAATTTGGAAAGAAAATTCTCATTTTCGGAAGCCTTAAGTCGGAAGAATTGGCTAAGATTCGATTTTTTGAGTAACCGACCTCGAAATCAGGATTTGAAGGTTCCAGCAGGTTTGTATGATGATTTCGGACTTGGGCGTATGTTCGGAGCGGGTTTTGGATGACCCGGGAGCGTTTCGGCGCATATTGTGGAAGTTAGTAATTTGGAAGAAATTTTATAAGTCTGGGTTGAAGTGCATTTCAGTGTTATTGATGTCCGTTTGGGATTTCGAGTCTGGGAATAGCTTCCTACGGTGATTCTGTAGTTAGGAGCGCGATCAGAAGTGAATTTGGAGGTCCGTAGGTTAATTTGGAGTCATTTGGCTAAAGTTTGAAATTTGAAGGTTTTTAAGAAGTCCGACCGGAAGTGGAAATTTTGATATCGGGGTCGGATTCTGATTCCGAAAGTTGGAGCAGGTCCGTAATGTTGAATGTGACTTGTGTTCAAAATTTAGGGTCAATCGAACTTGATTTGATAGGTTTCGGCATCGGATGTAGAAATTGGGATTTCTTAGTTTCATTAGACTCGAATTGGGGTGGATTCGTGTTTTTACCGTTGATTGATGTGATTTGAGGCTTCGACTAAGTCCGTGATATGTTTTGAGACTTGTTGGTATATTCGGACGGGGTCCCGAGGGGCTCGGGTGAATTTTGGGGTAGTTTCGGACCATTTCTAGGCCACTTTTAGCTGCTGGTTTTTGGCTACAGCAGTGTGCTACGTGATCGCGGGGAATTGATCGTGATCACGATGAGTAAAATGAGAGAAAATGGCCAGTGAATCGCGATCGCGGAAGTACTTTCAGGATCACTGCTAGTTACAAGATTCCTATCTAAGACCTGTTCTTGAGTCTTGATCTTCTGCTAACTCTGATCTGGATCTTGATGTTTGTTAGCCGCGGGTGTTGGTTTCGTCTCTTCGCCTCTCGGATCAAGGCAGGATATACCGAACGGATGACTTCAATCTCGTCCTGAATAGTCCATATCTTCTCCGTATCTGCACTTTTGGATTTAGACTTCTCTTTTTTGTTTTATTATTCTGGATCGAAACTTCTTCTTTTGGTCGTCTCGAGTTCAATGTCCTAAAAATGTTATTTGCGCAATCAAAAAGTGAATGAACGAAATTTTCTGCCCCAGTTTTCACTAGGAAAATTTCGTGGGTTCTTGTAAGGAAATCTATACTACTTTAATATTTGAAAATAATGAATAGCCGAGAACAGTGCACCCGACGTTATTATAGACTATGGGGTGGATATCCCATGCCCAAAGGTAAAATCAACTGGGGGTTGGGAGACCCTAGGAAAAGAATTGACAAGTTATGCTGTCGCCTGGAAAGGTCAACATGTGATGTTGTTGCCGGAAAAAGAGGTCACTGGGTTATGCCAATGTCAGAAGATGGTCAACAGGTTATGTCGTTATCAGAAGAGATTATCAGGTTATGCCGATGTCTAGAAAGGTCAACAGGTTATGTTGTCGCCGAAGAGGATCATTGGGTTGTGCCAATGTCAGGAACTGATCAACAGGTTATGCTGTTGCCGGGAGAGATCACCAGGTTATGTTGTTGCCGGGAGAGATCACCAGATTATGCCGATGTCTAGAGAGGTCAACAGGTTATGCTGTTGTCGGAAAGATCATTGGGTTATGCCAACGTCAGAAACCGATCAACAGGTTATGCTGTTGTCAAAAGAGATCACCAGGTTATGCCTGTGTCTAGAGAGGTCAACAAGTTATGTTGTTGCCGGAAAGATCATTGGGTTATGCCAACGTCAAAAAATGATCAACAGGTTATGCTGTTGTCAGAAGAGATCACCAGGTTATGCCGGTGTCTAGAGAGGTCAACAGGTTATGCTGTTGCCGGAAAGATCATTGGGTTATGCCAATGTCAGAAACCGATCAACAGGTTATGCTGTTGTCAGAAGAGATCACCAGGTTATGCCGGTGTCTAGAGAGGTCAACAGGTTATGCTGTTGCCGGAAAGATCATTGGGTTATGCCAATGTCAGAAACCGATCAACAGGTTATGCTGTTGTCAGAAGAGATCACCAGGTTATGCCGGTGTCTAGAGAGGTCAACAGGTTATGCTGTTGCCGGAAAGATCATTGGGTTATGCCAATGTCAGAAACCGATCAACAGGTTATGCTGTTGTCAGAAGAGATCACCAGGTTATGCCGGTGTCTAGAGAGGTCAACAGGTTATGCTGTTGCCGGAAAGATCATTGGGTTATGCCAATGTCAGAAACCGATCAACAGGTTATGCTGTTGTCAGAAGAGATCACCAGGTTATGCCGGTGTCTAGAGAGGTCAACAGGTTATGTTGTTGCCGGAAAGATCATTGGGTTATGCCAATGTCAGAAAATGATCAACAGGTTATGTTGTTGTCAGAAGAGATCATCAGGTTATGCCGATGTCTAGAAAGGTCAACAGGTTATGCTGTCGCCGAAAAGGATCATTGGGTTGTGCCAATGTCAGGAACTAATCACCAGGTTATGCTGTTGCCGGGAGAGATCACCAGGTTATGCCGATGTCTAGAGAGGTCAACAGGTTATGCTGTTTCCGAAAAGATCATTCGATTATGCCAACGTCAGAAATTGATCAACAGGTTATGCTGTTGTCAGAAGAGATCACCATGTTATGCCGGTGTCTAGAGAGGTCAACAGGTTATGTTGTTTCCGAAAAGATCATTGGGTTATGCCTACGTCAAAATGATCAACAAGTTATGTTGTTGTTAGAAAGATCACCAGGTTATGCCGGTGTCTGCTAGAGAGTGGGACCCTATGTTGGAAGAAATCATTGGGTTATGCCGGCATCAACTAAGGAGTGGGACCCTATGTTGGCATCAACTAAGGACTGGGATATCCTAGGTTGGCATCGAGTTATGTCGGCTTTACGTTATGCTGGCATCAACTAGGGATTGGAGACCCTATGTCGGTATCAACTAAGGAATGTAACATCCTATGTTAGGAAAATGTGTAGTTAGGGATTGGAGTCCCTATACTACTTTAAGTTTGGATTGTTTTCAACATCGTTTTTTCTTTTTTTCTTTTCTTTTCATTTGATTTTGAGTGAATGCGGAAAAGAGTTTTGGGGAAAACTTCCCTTTTTGGAGTTGTTGTTGCAGAGCTTCTTCTAGCTCTTGCGCCTTTCTTTTGGTTACACTTGCGTTTTGCAAGGTTATTTTGGGTTACACATGTTTCCTTCAAACAAAGAACAATTTGTTAGTTCGAAACGGCGGTGCCTTGATTTTCAACTGCTTGATTTCAGTTCTTTGGGCGAAGATCTCAACCAAGTGCTGGCTTTCTAGATTTTCCCATGGCGATCGGTCACATGGGACCCAATATTTGTGTTTTGCCTTTGTAGTCCTTTCACTTGCCTTTTTTTTTGGATTTCCAGAGTATCGGGGGTGTTTTGGCCCCTCAAATTCTGCTGCAATGGTTATTCGTGGGACTTAACTTTTCCAACTTTATTTCGCCTTTATTGGCCTTTCATTTCTGACTTTTCTTCCAAATTTACCTTTAAAGCATTTGGAGCATTTCGGTTTTTCGAACTTTGCCGAGAGAGTCAGTCACGTGGGACTCCACCTTTCATTTCAATTGCCTCTATAGGAATTTTAATTTTATTTTCTCCTTTCAAGAGTCTTGCGTTTAAAGCATCAACCATTGCGACCAGTCAGGATCGATTCGATGCCCCTGATGAGGCTCGGTGCCCTTGCGTGTTGGCTTGTGTCAAACGAGGACCCTATAAATCAGTTTTGCCATCTTTTCTTTGCCTTGCTTCAGAAACAGAGTCAGACTGGAAGGGATTGAAATAAAAATAACAAAGAAATGGAGGTGATGAATTTTGACAAGAAATATCCCTTTCGAGGGAAAAGAGAAGAAGGACTTATCTGGAGTGTATGCGGCCTTCAATGAACATGACATGCGTCTTGGACGGGATGCCTGATCTATATGAGCCATCTAACTCTCAGAAATTCGTCACGACTTTTTACTCCGAGATCGAGAAACCTTGCCCCAGATCATGTAGATATCAGTGACCAATCCTCTTTTTCGATTAGTAGTTCCCTTTTCGGGTTTTCACCGACTAACCTCTCTCATTTCTCTTCTCGCCACCGCCCTATAGTGCTCTTTGCGAGTTTTCACTAACAAGGCTCTCTCATTTTTATTTTCTCTACTCCCCATCGCCTCATGGTGCCCGTGTGGGTTTTCACCGATAAGACTCTCTCATTTCATTTCTTGCCTTACCATCGCCTTATGGTGCCCGCATGGGTTTTCACCGATAAGAATCTCTCAATTTAGTTTCTCTCATTGCTCGCCCACGTGGCCTTTCTTTGTCGATCGATCGGAAGGACTTGAACAGATTTTGGGGTAAAAGTAATTTGTATTGAATTACAACTTTGGAACTTTTTCGGGCGAATCATTTGCCGAATTTTGAAACTCGGTCCAGCTTAAACTTTTGGGGGGAATGTGGATTTTTATTTTGGTGTGATTGAACCCCAGGGAGAGGCTGCCTACGTATCCTTTCGGAATCAAGTCAACACGTAGTTCGGGAATTTTCTTTTGTTTTGATTTTTCTTTTGTTTTCATCATCATTTTCCAATTTTTTTTCTTTCACTTGGGTTCCAAATAGGGTGATCAAAGAAGAGTAACCGGCTCAAAGGGTTTAGAAACTGGTAGTGTTTAGGGTAGCGTGAATGAAAGCCTTTGTCATGGTGCGGGAGGATACGTCTTAAGACAAGTTGTCCCACTTTGAAGTACCTGGGCCGCACTTTCTTGTTGTAGGCACGGGCCATTCTTTGTTGGTACAACTGCCCGTGGAAAACTGCGGCTATCCTTTTCTCATCGATTAGAGTTAATTGTTCCAATCGGATTTTGATCCATTCATCATCCTCAATTTCTGCTTCGACAATAATCCGAAGGGAGGGAATTTCCACTTCCGCAGGGATCACAGCTTCAGTGTCGTAAACCAAAAGGTAAGGCGTGGCCCCAACTGACGTCCGTACAGTCGTGCGATATCCCAATAATGCAAACGGTAACTTCTCATGCCATTGTCTAGAACTTTGGATCATTTTTCTAAGGATTTTCTTGATATTCTTATTGGCTGCTTCAACGATGCCATTAGCTTTGGGCCGGTAAGGAGTAGAATTGCGGTGCATGATTTGGAACTGTTCACACACCTCTCTCATCAAGTTAATGTTTAGATTCGCGGAATTATCGGTAATGATAGTCTTTGGGATACCGAAACGGCAAATAATGTTTGAATGCACGAAGTCTACCACTGCTTTCTTGGTGACGGCTTTAAAAGTGACTTCTTCGACCCATTTACTGAAATAGTCGATGGAAACCAAAATAAATCTGTGTCCATTTGAAGCTCTTCGCTCAATTGGCCTGATGACATCCATCCCCCAGGCAACGAAAGGCCAAGGTGCTGACATGGGATGCAATTCTGAAGGTGGTGCATGAATTAGGTCACCGTGTGTTTGACACTGATGACACCNACGAAAGGCCAAGGTGCTGACATGGGATGCAATTCTGAAGGTGGTGCATGTATCAGGTTACCGTGTATTTGACACTGATGACACTTCCGGACGAAGCGGAAACAATCCTTTTCCATGGTTATCCAGTAATACCCTGCTCGCAGAATTTTCTTTGCGAGGACGTACCCGTTCATGTGGGGGACACATACTCCTGAATGTATTTCGTTCATAATCTTCTCAGCTTCTTTGGCATCCACGCATCTTAACAAGTTCAGATCTGGGGTCCTTTTGTACAACACCTCTCCGCTTAAGAAGAAGCTGCTGGCGAGCCTTCTGAAGGTTCTCTTTTGATCCCCGGTGGCCTGCTCCGGGTACTCTTTTGTTTTCAAGAATCTTTTGATATCATAATACCATGGTTGGACCTCGGACTCTATTTCGACTGTGTTACAATAACCATGTCTTTCTTTGATTTGAATTTCGAACGTGTCAATGTGAACATTGCCCGGGTATGGAAGCATTGCAGCTAGGGTAGCCAGTGCATCGGCCAACTCATTGTGGCATCGAGGAATATATCTGAACTCGACGGCTATGAATTGTTTGCTAAGATCTTCCACATGTTGTCTGTATGGAAGGAGCTTAACATCTCAAGTTTCCCATTCTCGCTGAACTTGCTTGATAATTAGATCAGAATCTCCCATGATTAATAATTCTTCTACATCCATATCAATGGCCATGTTCATACCCATTATACAAGCTTCATATTTGGCAGTATTGTTTGTACAAAAGAAACGAAGGAGGGCCGTGGCTGGATAATGTTGTCCCGTGGGCGAAATCAAGATTGCCCCAATTCCAACACCTTTCGCATTGACTGCTCCGTCGAAGAACATTTTCCAGGTATTAGTGTCTTCTGAGATTATTTCAACTGAATTGACTTCCTCATCCGGAAAATAAGTGCTCAAGGGTTGGTATTCATCATCAACCGGGTTCTCAGCTAAATGATCAGCTAAGGCTTGAGCTTTCATGGCTGTGCGGGTGACATAGACAATGTCGAACTCCGTGAGCAGGATTTGCCATTTTGCCAGCCTTCCCGTGGGCATTGGCTTTTGGAATATGTATTTTAGAGGATCCAACCTAGTTATGAGATATGTGGTATAAGCCAGCAGATAATGTTTGAGCTTTTGAGCGACCCAAGTTAGGGCGCAACAAGTTCTCTCCAGCAGAGTGTATTTGGCTTCATAACTAGTGAATTTCTTGCTCAGATAGTAGATGGCTTGCTCTTTCTTCCCGGTAACATCATGTTTCCCGAGGACACAACCGAAAGAATTTTTCACAACTGTTAGGTACAGGAACAAAGGTCTTCCTGGTTCAGGCGGGACCAACACTGGCGGATTTGACAAATATTCTTTGATTTTGTCAAAGGCTTTCTGGCATTCATCTGTCCATTTGATTGCCGCATCTTTCTTTAGAAGCTTGAATATGGGCTCACAAGTGGTTGTAAGCTGCCCAATAAACCGGCTGATGTAGTTCAACCTTCCTAACAAGCTCATGACCTCTTTCTTGGTCCTTGGAGTTGGTAGATCTCGGATGGACTTTATCTTGGTTGGATCTAACTCAATGCCCCTGCGGCTAACTATAAACCCCAATAGTTTCCCGGAAGGAACACCAAATGCACATTTATCAGGGTTCAATTTCAAGTCATATTTGCACAGCCGCTCGAAGAATTTCCTCAAGTCCCGAACATGGCCTTCCAGTGTTCTGGATTTAATAATGACATCATCGGCGTACACCTCAATTTCTTGGCACATCATGTAATGGAAAATAGCAGTCATGGCCCGCATATAGGTTGCCCCGGTGTTTTTCAAACCGAACGGCATGACCCTGTAACAATAAGTTCCCCATGGTGTAGTGAAGGTTGTCTTTTCTGCATCTTTCTCATCCATTAAGACTTGATGATACCCGTCATAACAATCCACAAACGATTGTACCTCATGTTTGGCATAATTGTCGACAAGGATATGGATGTTTGGTAGCGGGAAGTTGTCTTTGGGACTTCCTTTGTTCAAATCCCTGTAATCAACGCATACTCTGAGCTTCCCGTCCTTTTTTGGCACTGGGACTATATTGGCTAGCCATGTGGTGTATCTGACTACTCGGATTACACCGACTTTTAATTTTTTAGTGACTTCTTCTTTGATTTTGTCACTGATATCTGTTTTGAACTTTCTTTGCTTTTTTTGGACGGGTGGGCAATCGGGAAGAGTTGGCAACTTATGTACTACTAAGTCAACACTTAGTCCAGGCATATCGTCATAGGACCAAGTGAACACATCTTTGAATTCGAACAGAAGTTGAATCAATGCGTTCCTAGTTCTCTCATCCATGTGAATGCTTATCATGGTCTCTCGAACCTCATCTGAATTACCCAAATTAACTGGCTCAGTTTCATTTAGGTTTGGCTTAGGCTTATTCTCAAATTGTTCCAATTCTCTGTTTATTTTCCTAAAAGCCTCATCTTCATCATACTCTGGTTCTTGATTCATTATTTTGAGATTAGACAGCTTATTAAGATCAAGGCATGAAGTCCGCAAGCATGTCATGTTATTTAAAGCCGCATTATTAGGACTGAAAAATAGGAAAAATAACAAAATCAGAAAGAATAATAGACGATCAAATTTTGATTTCATTTGATTGAATTTGAAGATAACAGGGGTTTTACATCGGAATTTAAGGACAATAAAATTAAAAACACTCAAGTTACACCCTGAAATAACTCATAGTGCAGGGAAGATGGCAAAACTGAACTACCGGGACTCCCGCCTGACGGGGAATGGAGTAGCCTTCCAATTCTGCAACTTGGCATTTGGGCCCATATACTGCACCTCAGCGATGCTGGAGCCTTCCCCTAGCTGAACCATGCTGGCCTCATATAACATCTGTTTCATGGCCTCACATATATCTTCAATTTCTTCGGCCGTAAAGACCACTTCTTCTTCTTCTTCGATATATTGTGGTTCGATGAAGGTCTTAGTAATGTGTGGGATTGGTTGAGGCAGGTCCCATCCATTGTTTTTGCAGGCGTTGGCCCATTGCACATCTTCATCAGTGGCTTGGAAACCTATGACAAAGAATTTTCAGCGGCGGGTAGGGAGATTGGTTCAGTGATGCCTTGTAGGGATATCTGAAGCCCCTTTCCTGGTTTGTATCCATGTCTAATCATATCTGTGGTGACCATGATTGACGCATTTGAAAGACAAGGTTATGGGCATGGAGCACCTTCTTCGTGTTGATCAGCAGGCACAATATCAAAGGCTTCGTACATAATATGTTCGCTTCCCTCTCTGGCCTCGAGGCAGGGGATGGAGGGGTCCCTGTATATGGATTGTTCGTCTTCTCCATGGACCACGATCTCCTGATTTTCATGGACAAATTTGACCATTTGGTGGAGGGTAGACGGTACTTCCCCAGCAGCGTGAATCCACGGTCTCCCTAGTAAGAAGTTATAGGAAGTATCCATATCCAAGATTTGGAAAGTCACTGTGAAATCCACAGGGCCAATCGTCATGATTATGTCAATTTCACCAATGGTGTCCCTTTTGATACCGTCAAAGGCGCGAAGGCAAACATTATTCGGCCTGATTCTCTCAATACCGATTCCCATCCCTTGCAGTGTTGACAAAGGGCAAATATCCACCCCCGACCCTCCGTCAAGCATAGCTCTCTTTACATAATATCCTTCGCTTTTAACGGTCAGGTGTAATGCCTTGTTGTGAGCGGCTCCTTCGGGAGGCAGATCATCCTGGCTGAAGGAAATTTTGTTTACCTCGAAAAAGCGCTTAGCCATTCTTTCTAACTGCTCGACTAAGGTCTCAGCTAGTACATACGCTTCATTCAGAGTTTTCAGGAGTATTTTTTGGTGCTCATTTGAGCTAGTAAATAGAGACAGAAGTGAAACCTGATCAGGGGTTCTCCTGAGTTCTTCGATGGCGACATATTCCGGCATTTTCATTTTTTTGAAGAACTCCTCGGCCTCTTCAGCGGTGATAGGCTTTTTGAGAGGAAAGCATTTATGCTTAGCTTTGTTCAGCTCATCTGGGTTATGGTACTTCCCAGTGGGTTTTTCTTCGTTGACTTCCCCCTTGACTTGTTTTCCTTTATATGTCACCAATGTTTGATCATAATTCCATGGGACAGTAGTTGTATTTTTTATTGGATTTTGCGGCCGGCGACTGATAATCAAAGGTTCATTCATCTTTAGTGGGATAGTCGGGCTTTTCACAATATAGGTCCCTTTTGGTATATACATTATTTGTGGTTCCAATCTTCTAGGAGTACTCAAAACGAGTTGTTTGTTTTGCGGAGCTCTCGGGACATAAAGGATAGCTTCTTTAGCTGGTGTCGTCCCTTTCTTTTCTTCCTTGGCCTTTTCTTTCTCCTGGCCCGGGGTCTTTGTCTCTTTTTCTTCCTTAGCCTTCTCTTTATCCTGGCCGGGGGGTTTTGTTTTCTTTTTTTCTTTGCCCGATTTGGCCACTGTTTTTTCTTTCCTTTTTGTGTCCACAATGGCAATGATGGCTTTTAGCGCCGGGTCAAATTCTTTGTCTTCTAATATCATTCCAATGACAGGACCATTGTTGTGGGCTGGAAATGGGTTGTTTGTGACATTGGGGACCTCCTCGTCCCTCAGCACAACCTTCTTTTGTTCACTTAGATTTTCTACTGCTCTCTTGAGGGTCCAGCAGTCTTCAGTATCATGCCCCTCCACTCTGAAATGATAGGCACAGTTGGTACCCCGTCTGTATGACGGTGATTGTGGATTTTGCCTATTCGAAGGCACAGGCTGTAGAAGTCCCATCTGAACCAACTTTGGAAAGAGGCTTGAGTATGACTCGCCGATGGGGGTGAAGTTAGTTCTTCTTGGTGGTTCACGAGGGTAAGCATTGTAGGGATAATTGTTTTGAGGAGGGCGTGGATTATATGGAGCTGGGGGTGGATAGTTATTTCTAGGTGGTGGAGCTCTATTTTGGTTATACTGTTGCGGCCGGGGCTGCAGCTGAGCATTCATCACTGCATAAGGAGGGGGATTCATGGCATAAGCTGCTTCCTGATGAGGATAATAGTGTTGTGAAGTTGTGGAAAATGGGCTTGGATATTCCCGAGGTCGTCGGGAATTCCTAGGGCCCGAAGCCATCATGGCTCCCTCCTATTTTCTCTTTCTGTTTGCCAGGACTCCCGAGCCGCTTTGAATGTCTTGGGAGGTGGCTCTCAATGCAGATTGACTTAAAATACGGCCTGTCTTTAAGCCATTTTCGACCATCTCGCCAATTTTTATGGCCTCCGCGAACGGCTTGCCCATGGAGGACATCATATTCTGAAAATAATCGGCCTCTTAGGCTTGTAAGAAGATACTAATCATTTCATTTTCCTCCATGGGAGGTTTCACTCGGGATGTCTGTTCCTGCCATTTGATTGTGTACTCCCGGAAGCTTTCGGAAGCTTTCTTTTTGAGATTGGACAGAGAATTTCTGTCCTGAGATATATCCACATTGTACTGGAACTGTCTTACGAATTCTCGGGCCAAATCATCCCATACATGCTGAGATATATCTTGATCGATGTACCACTCCGAGGCGATACCTGTAAGACTTTCCCCAAAATAAGCCATCAGTAGCTCCTTTTTGCCTCCTGCCCCTCTCAGTTGGTTGCAGTATCTTTTTAGATGAGCGATCGGGTCTCCATGCCCGTCATACTTTTCAAATTTTGGTGTCTTGAAACCCACATGTAGATGCACGTGCGGGAACATGCATAGATCAACGTATGTCACGCTCTTTTGGCCACTTAGACCCTGGATGTTTTTCAAACTTTGTTCAAGGCTCTTCATCTTTCGAGTTATTTCATCTTGTTCAATATTCTTCAAGATCTTTTCCGGTTCCACAGGAGATTCAAACTGTGGGTACTGCGTGTAAGCATTAGGAGTGACCTGAGCGGCATCCAGCTGGAATTGAGGAGCTTGAAAAATAAAATTGGCCGGTTCAAAATTCTGTCGTGCCAGTTTAGGTTGTGCCATACCAGTAGCTGGCGGAGCAGTAAACACCACAGAGTGTAATCCGGAGGGTGGTGCCTGGGGGCGAAACTCAGAAGGTGTTCCAGAATAGTTTGAGACCATGGTCGGTAATCCAAATGGAACAAATGATCTTGGCTTTGAAATGGGCACGTTGGTGGCCCCTCCAGTTCTGGGAATTAGCTCAGGAAAACCAGGGATGGAGCTAGGTGGATCTCTCCCGTTGGACCAAGTGTCCCACATCTCGAGCATACGGCATCTTAGTCTTCTGTTTTCTTCGGCTACTGCCGATTCTTCTTGGGGGATGACTGAGGTGGGGCCATCCGTTGGTTCAATAATGGACGGGTGACTTTCAGACGTCATTGCTACACTTCCTTTAGACCTAGTGAAATATGGACGTGTCGCAAGAATACCACCACAAACCAACCACTGTTTAATAATAGTAACCTTTAATGAGAAGAAATCAAATTGGGTTAAAGGGAGATATTAACACATAGGAGTCACATGTTGGGATGCGATGCCCCTAAGCAGTTATCGGTTTTCTAAAAATGTTTGCAACGACTGTGTGTTTCATCCCGACTTTAACATTATCTCTCTTTACTTTCTTTTCATTCTTTTCTTTTAGGGATATGATCGAATCCTATGTGGATTGCCTACATATCATGACGCCACATGAATCAGATCATCACGTAGTTCAGGGAATAGATAAATAAAAAGACGATTTCATTTCACTATTAAAGATAATTCTTTTTCATTACAAGTGACTTTTGGGAATATTAAATAAAGACGAAAGAAAAATAACAGACTCTAAACTTTAAAACAAGACAACTTAGGCTTTTTTAGAAAGCAATAAAAATACAGACTCAATAACTAGTCATCAATAGTAAAGGAGAGCCTCAGGTTCTCTTCTTGGTGCTGGTGGGGCATTGGCAGGCCTCTGTGAAATATCCTCCTGAAGTCGATCCAATTCGTCCATTAATTGACGTAATCAAATAGGATGCATCAGGATGGTCTTTTTGGTTCTGGGTACACCTGTCCTAGACGGATCCAACCCCTGTGTTGAGTCCTCCAAGTCAAAAATGCATGTGATGCAGATAATCGTTCCTACCAGGGATCCAGCATGAGGTTTTGTCATTCTAGGGTTAAACCTGGGGTTTTTGTTCTAGACCTTGGCTACCCGAGCGGACAACTCGAGTCCGGGTGGGAGCAATGTACCGGTAGCACGAAAGGCTATCTGGCCTAGTGGCTAGTCCATCCCCGTATTTCTTACTTGGTATGACCTCTAACAGAAAGGCGGGCCACACGAACGTGTGCACCAATTTTTAGAAGACTCAGAAGGGAGGCGTAAGAAGGCAATTTAAATACAGTTCAAAAAAATATCAAAGCGGTAAATAAATAGCATATTTGAGCACATAAAACCCATTAATATCACAATTAATAAAGCCAAGTAACATCAAAATAAAAGCTCGAATTCTTGAACCCTGAACCAGAGATCCTGGGTTCTACTTTTTCCCCAGCAGAGTCGCCAGAGCTGTCACACCTCCTTTTTCACTACCCCGGGGAGGGGTATAAGGCAGTTTTTCCAATTTAAGTGACAGTCGGTTTTTGGGATTTATTTTATGTCACGCCCCGAAATCCCACCATTCGGGCCATGATAGCGTCTAACGTTGAACCCGCTAGACAAGCCAACATATATAAATAGACTAGCATATTAACACAATTTTACCAGGATAAACTAAATAGTTCACAGTTTAACAACGGAAATAAATATGGTTCCAAGCTAAATAAGGACAGCATAGTACAACAACGCGTAAACTTTCCCGAAACCTGGAGTCACAAACTCACGAATTGTCTAAGAGTGCTAAATACAAGTCTGAAAGGAAAGACATGTCTGCCTTTGAAACTAAAGGAAAAACAAGACAGAATCGAAGACAAAGGGATGGAAGAGACGCCAAGGCCCACGAACGCCAGCGGGCATACCTTGAAGCCTCTTTGATGAGCTGGAAGACACTCCCACTAATGATGTCCTCCGGGTCCGGCTGCATAATCTTCACAACATAAAGAAGTGCAGGTGTAGCATCAGTACAACCGACCCCATGTACTGAGTAAGTGCCTAGCCTAACCTCGGCGAAGTAGTGACGAGGCTAGAACCAGACTACCAAATAAACATGTGCAGTTCAAATAAATAGACATACATATACACAACGGATAAGAAACATAGGGAGGAACAATGAATAAAGGAAGGGGGGCATGCTGTCGGGAGATAACAGTTTCATATAATTAAATCTCAATAAGGAAAAGAAACAACAAGCTAGCATATCAATAAGGACAAGAAATCACAAACTTGCACGACATCACCCTTCATGCTTTTACTCTCGTCCTCACTATGCAATGAATAATGTAATCAATGTGAATCATGGAACAGCATCACCCTTCGTGCTTTTACTCTCTTCCCTCACTATATAATCAATGAATATGGTACGGAATAGTTCATTTTACGGCACGGCATCACCCTTCGTGCTTTACACTCTTTCCTCACAATGCACGGCATCACCCTTCGTGCTTTATCACTCTTCCTTACCCAAACAACAATCACAAACAAGGGCAAGGGAGTACATCAATTTAACAATTAAATCTCGGCAAGGGAACAATACAGTAATCTCAACATCCCAACAAGGGAGATAATATCTAACAATGCACGGCATCACCCTTCGTGATTTACTCTCATTCTCACCAAGACAAGTGCACGGCATCACCCTTCGTGCTTTACTCTCATTCTTACCAAGACAAGTGCACGACATCACCCTTCGTGCTTTTACACTCTTCCTCACCCAAACAACAATCACCAACAAGAGCAAGGAAGTAAACAGAACAGAAATGGGAATCCCGGCAAGGGAACAATAATTCAACAATTAAATCCTGGCGAGGGACAATCAATTATAAGCAATTAAATCCCGGAAAGGGAACAATATCAAAAGAAACAATGACCCGGCAAGGGTATATTTTAGTAATTCTTCCTCTTTCTTTCACTTTCATTTCCGTGATTTATTCTATCACTTGAGCCAATGCTCCAAAGGATGTAATATCTCATATTTCCTCATTATTCAATTCACAAATTGAGCCAATGCTCCAAAGAATGTAATATCTCATATTTCCTCATTATTCAATTCATAAATTGAGCCAATGCTCCAACAAAGTTTACAGGATACAATTTCCTCCACATATTCTTCACAACATATAGGAATTATCAATTAAACATGGAAATTACCACAACACCAGAATATTCACAATATAAGGACCCACGGTCATGCTAGACGCCAATGTATAGATAGTCGTCACCATGCCTATACATCGTACTCTACAATCAGCAAGTAGCAAACAAGACTCAACTCATATTCCCTCAAGCTAAGGTTAGACTGAACACTTGCCTCAGATCCAAAGTATAACAATCAACCCGAAATCACACGTTTGCCACAAGTATCCGACTCCAAATGGCCCAAATCTATTCAAATAAATTTCATATCGTAAATAACATCTCATGCAATTGGTTCTACTATTAAATTCGAGGTTACGGCGAGAAATTAGGTGAAATGACCAAAACACCCTCAGGCCAGCATACNTGTTCTTTGGAAAAATCGCCTAAGAGTGTTGAGTTTGAGAAAATATGAAATATGAAGTGAAAACTCGATTTTGTACAGTGCAGGCCATTGGTTGGCATCGCAATTGCGAACAAGTGTTCGCAATTGCAAACACCCCTGCATGGGAATTGCGAAGAATACTTCGTATTGGCGATCACTGTGCAGGAGGAGGGACTTCGCATTTACGAAGGGAGGATCGCATTTGCGATCACTGTAATCAAATTTCATTTTCAATTTCCATAGATATTTTCAGAAAATAATTTAACTAAAAAATTCATTTCTCGGGCTTGGGACCTCGGAATTCGATTTCGGGCATACGCTCAAGTCCCATATTTTCCTACGGACCCTCCGGGACCGTCAAATCACGGGTTCGGGTCAGTTTACCCAAAATGTTGACCGAAGTCAAATTTATTCATTTTAATATCACATCTTAGCATTTATCATAGAATCTCATATATAAGCTGTCTGGCTACGCGCCCGGACTACGCACACAAATCGAGACCAATACAAATAAGGTTTTTAAGGCCTTGGAAGTACGGGATGGGTAACAACATAGGTGATGACCCTTTGGGTCGTCACATTCTCCATCTCTAAAACAATCTTTCATCCTCGAATGGACAGGTGAAGGAAGTACCTGAGTCGGGAAATAAATGAGGTAACGGCTCTGCATATCGGACTCGGACTCCCAGGTCGATGCCTTAGGAGGCTGACCTCTCCACTGAACACGAACAGAAGGGAAACTCTTGGATCTCAACTGACGAATCTGCCGGTCTAGAATAGCTACCGACTCCTCCTCATAAGATAAGTCCTTGTCCAACTGGACAGTACTGAAATCTAACACGTGGGATGGATCGCCGTGATACCTCCGAAGCATGGATACATGAAGAACTGGATGCACGACTGATAAGCTAGGCGGCAATGCAAGTCTATAAGCCAGCTCTCCCACTCGGTCAAGAATCTCAAACGGGCCAATGAACCTAGGGCTAAGCTTTCCCTTCTTCCAAAATCTCATCACGCCCTTCATAGGCGACACTCAGAGCAATACTCGCTCACCAACCATGAAAGCCACATCTCGAACCTTGCGATCTGCATAACTCTTTTGCCTGGACTGAGCTGTACGAAGCCTATCGTGAATGATTCTGACCTTGTCCAAGGCCTCCTGAACCAAATTTGTACCCAATAACCGAGCCTCTCCCGGCTCAAACCATCCAACAGGGGATCGACACCGCCTACCATATAAGGCCTCATAAGGAGCCATCTGGATACTCGACTGGTAGTTGTTGTTGTAGGCAAACTCTGATAAAGGCAAGAACTGATCCCATGATCCTCCAAAGTGAATAACACAAGCTCGGAGCATATCCTCCAAAATCTGAATAGTCCGCTCGGACTGTCCATCCGTCTGAGGATGAAATGTTGTACTCAACTCAACCTAGGTGCCTAACTCTCGCTGAACTGCCCTCCAGAAACGCGAGGTAAACTCCACGCCCCGGTCTGAAATGATAGATACCGGCACACCATGAAGGCGAACAATCTCCCGGATATAGATCCCAGTTAACCTCTCGGATGAATAGGAGACTGCCACAGGAATGAAATGCACTGGCTTGGTCAGCCTCAACAATGACCCAAACTGCATCGAACTTCTTCCGAGTCAACGGAAGTCCGGTAACGAAGTCCATAGTGATCCTCTCCCACTTCCACTCGGGAAGCTCA
>ML378037.1:0-10639 GCA_005239525.1 Nicotiana knightiana | reverse complement strand
GATAGTTATCCACAAGTATAATATAATCTATATATACCATTAAGATATACTATTAATATATTCATATATACCATCATTATTCATCATGTTTTTAATAATTATACAACACAATGAATAATTAAATTTAATATACTACGTATAAGTATAAAAATAGAGGTAAAATCAGTTACTTGAAGGAGAATGAAATAAGGAATAAACTGAAGACAAAAGCTGGATTGAATAGACGCAAAAGGAAAGGATTTAGGGTGCGGAAAATTTATAACCGTACAGCTATTCAAAAAAGAGGAGAAAATGAGGGTTTTAAGGTACACGGTATTAAATGAGGGAGAGAAAATTGTGGGGAAAACTCCAAAAGTTATGTGGATTACCATTAATTATAACTAATCCCTATTTTAATGGGATCGGTCCAGCATTATAGATTTATGCTAGAAATGTAGTTAATAAGCTGTCATTTTGTTAATTGCTAACTGCTACTAGAATTTAGTAAAATTTTCTTACATATTGTCCAAATATGGATTTTTGGTTCCTAATAGGATTGGACAATTTTTTGTATGTCTTTGTAAAAGAGGATTCCACGTTCTAAAAGGAATGCTACCTTAACCTAAATAATTCATTATTTGGAAATAGTTTTAAAAAAATAACAGAAATTGATATAAATATATTGTCTAAATTGATGACTACAAATAATAGAACGTTTTAGGTATTTTTATGTAGTAAAAATTACTAAAGTCAAGGAATTGATGGCTGACGGTGCTCTGGAAATATCCCCACAACTGCTGGCCGCATGATGCAATGCCTAAACGTACATAACTATCAGAAAATTTCTAATATTTGTCTAAATAGTTGTAACGAATTAGCCGGATTAACAGAGTAAAACTTGAGGAAACAGAGAAGATGAAAGGAAATAAAGGCTTTTTTATTAAAATTTTATTGTCTCAGAATGTTTTAGTAATCTTCCGCTAACTCTTTTTTTTTTTTTGGGTAACTAACTTATTTTATTAATCACCAAGTATCCTAGAAACATAAGCTATGTAAAAAGGACGTATTCCTAGGAGTTACTCGAACACTATACACATAAGCTACTTCCTTCGCAATCTGCTCCCACACTAGATTCTTTTGCTCAAAAATTCGAATGTTCCTTTCAATCCATAATTGATGAACTGCTTCTGCATACACAACTTTGAAGATCTGTGCTCATGGTGATTTCCCTCTAGCACATTGAATTGCCCACTGTGTGAATTGCTGCCAATCTATAGGTCCCAAGTATTGTGTTTGTATCCATTGGCAGAGTTTACTCCATTTGCTTGGTGTATTCACAATGCATGAATAAGTGATCTCTCGTTTCCTCTTGCCTGCTGCATAACACACATTGAGTATCAATGTTAATCCCTCACTTGCTCAGTCTATCACAGGTCATCAATCTTCCATGCATCATAAGCCATATTGTAAACCTTGCTTTTAGTCTTGCTGCATTATTGAACATTAAACTCTTCCATTCCACCCTGTTGTAATCTCCAAGCAAATATAAGTAGACTTTTCTAATCAAGCTTCTTTTGTGAGTTTGCTCAAATTGTCAATTTGTCAGTATCTCATTTGCCTCTATCACTTTTCTCACCATCCAGCAAGCTTGCTGTAGTATTGGCATTGTATTAATCTGCTGAATTTTGATATAATATGTATGAATCCATCGAATCCACAGTTTGTCTTGTTTGTGTGCTAAGTCCCAACAAACTTTAGCAATGGCTGCTTTGTTCCATAACTTCAGATTGGTAATATTGAGACCACCCCCAGCTTTAAGCAAACATACTTTGTCCCATGCAATCAATGTCTTCTTTGTGATTTCATTAACCCCCGATCATATATAAGATTTGCATAATCCCTCTACAACCTTGATCACTTTTGTTGGTAATATAAATAATTGTGCCCAGAAAGCTTGTATACCAAACAACACACTTTGAACTAACTGCACCCTCCCAGCATAAGACAAGATCTTCGCAGTCCAAGAAGTAATTATGGCAGTCATTTTGTCAATAAGAGGTTGCCACTGAAGAACACTTAGTTTCTTGGTAGACAAAGGAACACCTAGGTATTTGAAAGGTAATTCTCCAGAAGAAAGGCCCAAATACTGTAGAATTTGCTGTCTGTTGTTTGTAGTAACCCCTCCAAAGTAGGTTTCACTCTTGTTAAGATTTACTTGTAGCCCAGAAACTTGAGTGAACTGATAGAATTTATGTTGTATTGCTTGTATTGATTTCAAATCTCCTCTGACAAATAACAGTAAGTCATCAGCAAAACTTAGGTGTGTGATCCATAGTTTGGCACATCTAGGGTGATACTTAAACTCTTTCACCATCTTAAAATTTAGCTAGGTTCCTGCTCAAGTATTCCATTGATATAGCAAACAAGAAGGGTGAAATTGGATCACCTTGTCTCAAACCCTTAGCAGCATTGAATGGCTTTGTTGGCTCACCATTAACAATAATAGAATAGTTGACTATCTCAATGCACTCCATGACCCAAGAGTTGAACAACTGGGAAATCCCAGTTCTTCCATAACTTGCTTCACATATAGCCATTCAACAGAATCATAGGCTTTCTGCAAATCAATTTTTATCATGCAACGAGGAGGATGTTCTTTTTAGAATAGGCCTTCAACAACTCATGTGCTAGAATTATGTTATCTGCAATCCTCCTCCCAGGTATAAATCCTGCCTGGGCTTCATTGATAATTGTACTGATTATTCCTTGAATTCTTGATGCCAGAATCTTAGAGATCAATTTGTATATCACAGTGCAACAAGCAATTGTCCTGAACTCCTTCACAGTTTTTGGCTTATTAATATTAGGAACCAAGGTAATGATTGTACAATTTATAGCTCTGTATAGTTTCCCAGTAGCAAAGAACTCCAGGACAGCTTCAGTAACTTCATCTTTGATAATTTGCCAAGATATTTTAAAGAAACATGCATTGTATATATCAACACCAGGTGCCTTGTCTTCTCCAATAGAGCACAATCCTTCATAAATCTCTTCTGCAGTCACATCTTTACATAGGTTAATTCTTTGCTGCTGATTAAGCTTTGGTCCCCTTTGCATCACCATTTTATCTATAGCAGGAAGTGAATGAGCAACAGTTCCCATCAATGATTTGTAAAATTCTACAATCTCTATTTTGATTCTCTCTGAGTCAGTTAGTCCCATAGAAGGGAACGCGAACTTGAAGGGGCGAGTCAGTTGGCCTTCACGAACGTGAAGAGAGAATTCTGGGCGCGAGGTTTAGAAAGGTCGCGCGGGCAGTGTATAAGTTTGCAAAAAATAGATTTTGGCTCATTTTATCTAAATTATTTCATGGGAGCCGAGCTTAGAGCGATTTTGGAGGAGTTTCTTTGTTACCCATCAATAGTTATGGAGCGTTGGGCATCGATTTAAGTTGCTCGAATGGCTTGGGAGCCGGCTATGGAACTTCAAAGCGAGGTAAGTCTCTTTTCTAAGCTTGTAAGAGTGAATTAACCCCATAGGTAAAATAATTAAATATGTGCTCCTATTTGTGGAGGCTATGTACGCATGAGGTGATGAAATTCCGTGCGTAGCTACTATTATTCTTAAGTCAAGGTAGTCTAGGACCGAAAAGTATGCTTTACTTGCAATATTTGCAACCTTACTGCCAATTTAAAATGCTTAAATCATATCAAACTTGGTAAATATATTTCTAAATGCTAAACATCATTTTCTTGACTGTTAAAAGAGAAATTGCCATTTCCTTGGGTAATTATTTCCCTTATGAATTCTTGATTTACTGTTTGAATGTGTTTATCTTTATTGAACGGGTCGAACGCCTCGACAGATTAAACAGATGCATTTATGGTTCGCGTCATTTGACCCTCTAGCAGTGCACAATTTAAATATTATGTTAGATCGGATCGTACGACCTCGGCATGACTTGCGCATGCTCGTATTGCTTGCCTTGAGATTTATAAATAATGATATTTCCTCCTTGGCCTAAGATAAATTGATAAATGACGAAAATGAATTTGGAAATCTCCTATTAACTAAAGGATTTCTTACTTGCTTCACGATTCTTGAATTCACACCCGTCTTTAATAAAATCCACGTCTAATTATGTTATTAGTACATTATTGTTGGACCACTAATAAGTGTCGGAGTCGACCTCCCGTCACTAGTTCTTCGAGATTAGAATGGATACTTACTGGGTGCGTGTTGTTTGCGTACTCATACTACACTTATTGTACATCTTGTTGTACATGCTTATACCTCGTCTTTGTGGCGCAACAACATGGTTGTATGGGGATTTGAGTGAGATGCATCTTCTGTCACGCTCTGCAGCCAGCAGAGTCTCCTTCAAAGTATTTGTAATTGGGAAAAGGGTATGATTTATCCTTCTACTTTAATAAATAATATACTTTTAACCTCTGTTATACTATTGGTCCATTAAAAACCTTACCGTTAACAAAGTGAAAATAATGACCCCTATTTTTAACGGAAGTCCACTATGGCAAGAATTCTTGTTTCAAACTCAACATGTGTCATCTTTTGATTGGATGATATATAATTAATTATATTAGTTAATGAAAGGCATCTTTTTTGGTGAGGTGGAAGGGTTTATACAAAGATGGCGTGGAAGGGTTTGAAATTTATACGAAGCATGAATTCATTAAACCTTTCATTCACAGTATTTTCATTAACTAATATTTTCCACCTCACCAATCGATTCTCGTCCTTACATCACTTAAAAATAAATTTATATAAAAAGCATGAATTAATTAGTTGAAATTATGATTAGAACATACCACAAGGTCCACAACCAGTTGAATTAACGGGTAAAAAAGAAGCTCAAATATTAGGAACAGAGAGCAAAGAAAGTTCGAATTTTAATCTAAGTGTAAAATATATTCGTATTTTCAGTGTACATATATAACTCCATATAATTACAACCAGAAAAACATTATTTTTCTTATTATCCCAAACCAATTTGAAAATGACGACAAAACTGAGTTGTCAAATACAGCAAAGATAACTAGAGTAGTTCTGGTTTCTTTTCTATTCCCTTCTTTCTTTTTCTACAATTATAACATATCCCGGTTGTCAAAAAATCAAGACCTTTACCAATTTGAAATCTTTTTTATTTTATAAGCCTACTAATTAAAGGCATTAATTTTGGGAGAAAATGACAGATACAAAATCCGATAAGGTGATAGATGCTTTGCCAGCCCCTACTACTACATCTCCGGCAGCCGGAGATGGAGAGAGACAGGCACCGGGAATGAATTTATACTAATAAATTTATACTATTAGTCCACTATTAGTTAATCTTTTGATTGGTTTAATGAAAGGAAAATACTGTGAATTAAGAAAGAGTGAAAAAGGAAAAAGTAAAATTTGGTGAGGTGGTTCACTTTGCCAAAAAATGTCAAGCCACATTGGATTTTAATTATTGGCCCTTGCCACAGTGGACTTCCGTTAAAAATAGGGATAATTATTTTCACTTTGTTAACGGTAAGGTTTTTAATGGACCAATAGTATAACGGAGGTTAAAATTATACTATTTANTGAATTAAGAAAGAGTGAAAAAGGAAAAAGTAAAATTTGGTGAGGTGGTTCACTTTGCCAAAAATGTCAAGCCACATTGGATTTTAATTATTGGCCCTTGTCACAGTGGACTTCCGTTAAAAATAGGGATAATTATTTTTACTTTGTTAACGGTAAGGTTTTTAATGGACCAATAGTATAACGGAGGTTAAAATTATACTATTTATCAAAGTAGAAGGGTAAATCAGACCCTTTTCCCTTTGTATTTTTATTCCTGTCCGAATTTGTATTCCGGACAGGTGTTGTATCTTATTTTATTTTTCCTAGTTGATGCTCACGTACTCGTGACATCGGGTTCTTGGATGATTATGGATTACTCATTGTTGATATGGTTACAATATTATTTATTCTGAAATCTCATCTTTTACTATTAAATTGAAGGAAAACTGTGATTTCAAGAATACTAAAACGATAACTAAATCAAGTATTTATGGTTGGCTTGCCTGACAGCAGTGTCCGGCGCCATCACGATCCTTAATGAATTTTGGGTCGTGACAATAGCAAAGAGAATTGCTATAAGATCATTGGCTATCCACCTGGCCACAAATACAAGAAGAAAGGGGGAGCACCTAAAACTGCTGGTAATGCTTACAATGTGTTTTCTGAGACTAATAATGTTGTAAAGAATTCCACACCTCAAATGTGTGTGACTACAGGCTGCATTCCAGAAGCATCTCACATGCACACTACAGAGGGCAATACTGCAGGCAATGTTGCAGCTTCATCTACATCAATGAATCAGGAACTTCCACAGGCTCCACTAACTCTCACTAGGGACCAGTATGATCAAATACTTCAGTTTCTCAACAAAGCATCCAGCTCTTCATCTACTGCCTATCGTGCCACTTTTTCTCGCGAAATCGGGTTTCAACACGTGACAACTCTTTTAAGGAAGGGTGTTAAAAGAGAGTCGCCACCTAACGGATTAAGGTGCGTTAGGAACCTATTTGCAGATAACTCTGGATTAACCAGTTGCGTCACCAAAGATCGGGTAAGGGCTCAATCACCTTGAGGAGAAGGTGTTAGGCGCTCCTCGAGGTCCACAATGGTTGGTCCCGGCCGAACTCGAATCATATGAATTATTCTAAGGGAAGAGATAAAAATTTGGACAAATAAAATTATTGACTTTAAAAGCGAAGGTGGGGGGTCCTAAGTTTTTTAGCCTAAAGGATCACCCCGTGCAACATAAATAATAGTTCGTAACTCCCTCGAGGTGGGGTGTTACTCATATTATTCAGCGGGCGCAAACTATCATCTCCTGCTACCCAATTACTATCTTTAAGTTGATTATCATCTCCTGCTACCCTATTGTCCTGGAGGCATTTGGACCTCTATCTCAGGGTGGTTCTAGACTTTAACTTAGGTTGCTTTTTACCAGGCGACATACAAAACATTTTGGACCTTCACGTATAAGAAAATAAGGGCTCAAGTTGGCCTCGCACTTAAACAACAAATGCACACAAAACTGATTAACATTGACAGTTGTAGATTTTAACAAGTTAAGGTTGCAAAAACCTATAAGCAGGATCTTTATGTGATGCTGAATTTGATGAGCAGGCAGTTTATATGTAAAAGCCATTTCTTAATACCGCTTCTAAAACCTACATAGTTGTACACCAATTTTAAGCATAAGGGAATAAACTTATAGGCATGATGTCTAGGTGATCCGCACAGTAACTAGTGGTAGTAATCACAGGAACATGTTCATAATTGGTTAATCGAGTCCTATAGGCATGGTTTCTAGTGATGATAATTAGCACAGTATTACAGACTCTTAAAGAAACGAGTGAGACGATAATTAAAACTGATTCAGACCCTATAGGCATGATTTCTATAATTAAACTAATTTTGGATCCTATAGGCATGCTTTATATAATTTGTAGATTGGGCAACATGTAGACAGAATCCTATCATACAATATCTTATAGGCATGGTTTCTAACGAGCAGAAGTAGAACATATTTGAACCAACTAAAGAACCTATAGGCAGGGTTGCTAACACATAATAATTGAACATAATAGTATAACTATAGGCAAGATTTCTATAATAACTGAAAAGTAACACATTTTGAGCCAAATAGAAAATCTATAGGCATGATTTCTAACACATGACAACTGAACATATAATAACACATTTCTTGGCTAAGTAATGAACCTATAAGCAGTATTTCTACCCAATCCAATGCAAGTATAAGATAAAAGCCCCTTTCCTAATTTTACTAACACCCCAAAATATTATGACAAGAATTATTACAGACCCAAAATGAATGGAATAACATTTTCAAAATAGAACAACTATAGGGAGCCTACAGCAGGCCCAAAGGTACACCTGGCCAGGCCTGGCCAGGCCTTCATTCTTATGGTTCATAATAACCCGAAAATTATACATTCATGGATATAAGGCAGCCGGGAATTGAGTGATTCACCCAGTGGCATAAAATAGAGTTGAGCATATAGAATTAAAACCCTAGTGTGTCAGAGTTCACAAGGGTCTCAAATGAACCCTGAGCAGTGCTCACACTAGGGAGGTCAAAGGACAGAGCGTAAGTAGCCTTGGCTTTCAGCCGGCTAAGAATGAGATTCAAAGATCTTAGCCAACGGGTGAAAGAAAGGACCAAAGTTGAGAAACAGGAATTGAGGGATTTAAACAGACACAACCAAATTGAGCAAATCAAGCAAACAGTTGAATAAATAACAGAACTTAAAAAAGAACAAGCTTAATGTAAACTGAGAAATAGGTCTCACACTTAGCACAGAAGCAGTCACATGTTAAAAGAAAAGTTGAGAAAAAACATGTTTGCAGGATTGACAAAGGTTGTTATACACAGGTGTAAAACGGGTTTAAACATGGTTGAATTATGCTAAGTACACAACCTAGTGTTATTACCAAGAAAATAGGACATCATTGTGGTGAGTCAAATAGTCACAGAAAGAGCAGGGCATCATGTTAGTAGAGGTGTGAGATTACAGTCACAAATTAAGACACATGTGCAAACCATTACTCAGAGAGGAAGGTAAAATCATGTCAAGTAGCAGGTATAGGCATTCAAGCGTTGTCATAGGAGTCTGATTAACTAAAGATGATCCATTTTGTATCAAAGATTTAGCCTAACATCTCAAAGCAACAATTCAAACATGATGAGACAACTACTCCAAACCACAAGCAAACACTAGATGGGGGTATGGGGTCGAGTGATCATGTTGAGTGACACAATAGCAGAGAGGCAAATTATGACTAACAGTGAAGGTCTTAACACAGGCTAACACAAATGTGAGGCATACACTACAGGGACTCAGGACAAGTAAGTAAATATGTTCATGAGCATTCAATAGTCAATATACTAACTGAATAAACCTCAAGAAAGTCCAGATTAACAGGCTAGGAGTAGATAACTTCAGAATTGGTAGTATTAAGAGTAGCTAAATGCAAAAGAGACTAAACTTATAGAGTTGATAGAGCAATGCCTAAATATAACTCAGAAGCAATTGAACCATGGATTCAGAAGTAAGAACACATGCAAACCAGAGACATGTAAGGATGGAATTGCAAAAGTCAAGTGACTCACTAGTTAAGCGAAAATGCACAAAATAACAGAAGTCCACAATATTCTGAATAGCAGGATGTCAGAACTAAATGGCCCTTGTCTTCCAGCCGACCAAAGTCAGAATATAGAATGCAAATCAGAGTAAAGCTTTAGATCTAGTGAGGCTATAGTGAGTTCAAAAAAACGTCAGTCTAAAGGGAATGAGGGAAGGGTTTATATAGTGTAGAAACTGAACACATAGACATGGAAAACAAATCATTCAGACTCAAGTAGGATAGAAAGAAAATATTCCGAAATTAATTAAAAGCAATTTTAGGGCATAAATCAAAGATTCGGTAAATCAAGGAAACACAAATAATACCAAAACACAAAAAATCATTCAGAATCAAATTTGAGGCAAATAATAAAGTAAAAAATAGGGAAACTTAAGGAAAAAGAGTAATCAAACACAAAAAAAAAATTCAAGTAAGAGTCAGTGAGAAACAAAGGGGAATTCAAACCCTAGTTGAAAAAAGTCGAAAACTGACCAAAATCTCAGCTAATCAGACTCATAGAGCCATGGTTGTGAAGCATATAAATGAGATACATGTCCAGATTCAAGTAGTAAAAATAGAAATGGTCAGATTTTAGGCAAGTACTAAGCGATAACATAGAATCGTAGGAAATGACGATATAATACACAAAAGGTAAGAAAATCATGGAAGAATCCATGATTGAGGTGGATTTGGAGGGGATTTCTGAGATGCGGGGATAGAAAGGCAACGGGTAAAGGGGGAATGGGGATTAGGGTTAGGGGTTATGTAATTAAAAAGGGTCGGTTCATTGTGGGTCGTTTATCTTAGAGATCAACAACCAGGAGTTAAAAGGAACTGGGAGGGTCAATTGAACGGGTATGGGTAGTGGGTTGCTGGTGTTGGACTTGGGATAATTGGATAAGGTTTGGGGTAATTTGGGCTTAGGTCCGGGTAGTTTAGGTCCGAAAATAGGAGGAATTTAGGACTAGATTTTAAATACTCAATTTTAATCAAATAAATAATTTATAAAAGTAATAAATAAATAAAAAATATATATAATTTATGCATGAAAATGATTAAAAATAATTACTTAATATTAAAAAAAATATAAAAAGTCAATTTTCTGCATAAATAATGTAATTATGTATGCATATGGGCTATTATTGGAAAAATATGCAATTTAGCCAAAAAATGCAAATGTAATTATAAGAAATGCACTGAAAATATTTAAAACCTCATATTAATATAAATGATAATCTTAGATGATTAAATCATCATAAAAATAATTTGGAGGGTAATTATTGGATTTTTATATAATAAAATGCAGAAATAAATTGATTTAAAGCCTTTAAAATTATGGAAAATTATTAAAAATACTTGTGTGTGTTTATAAATAAAATGATGATGCATATCACTATTTTGAAAGTATATATATATATATATATATATATATATATATATATTTGAAAATACG
>ML378036.1:0-47412 GCA_005239525.1 Nicotiana knightiana | reverse complement strand
AGTATTGCTAATGTCACCTCCAGCATCGTGAAGCCCAGAATCATTGGGCACTTTGAGCTGAAACAGAGCATGATGCAACTACTTACATGCAAATGGGCAGTTTTTGGGTCTTCCACACGAGGATTCACATCAGCACATTATGAACTTCTTGGAGATTAGTGATACTTATATCACTAATGGGGTCACGCCAGATTATGTGAGGCTCACGCTTTTTTAATTCTCTATATTGGGCGAAGCAAAGCGATGGTTGAAGGCAGAACCAGCTAATTCCATCACAACATGGAACGATTTGGCGAGAAAATTTCTGGCAAGGTTCTTCCCTTCAGGAAAGACTGCAAAGATCAGGAGTGAGATAGTCTCCTTTTGACAGAAAACAGGTGAATTTTTATATTCAGCATGGGAAAGATTCAAGGGGCTACTCAGAGACTATCCTCATCACAATCAGACAAACGAGGTGTTAGTTCACACTTTCTTTGAGGGACTCCATCCGCAAACAAAAATTGTGGTAGATGCAGCAGCCGGAGGTCAGGTGTTGGAGAAGAATTTTAATGTAATATTTGCATTACTAAATAAATTCTCCAAAAGAAATCCAGACTAGCAAGGTGAGATAGGGAGAAATGTGATTCAGAAGTCACCAGGGGTTCTTGAAATAGATGTTGTCTCAGCATTATCAGCTCAGATCTCTACATTGACTGACCAAGTTAATCAGATGAACCTGATCATTAGCAAGCAACAGGCCCAGCCAATGCAACCAGTTCAACAGATTCAGGTATTTTGTGAAGTTTGTGGAGAGGGCCACATGAGCGATCTATGCCCAGCAAATCTGATCTGTATATTTTGTGGGTAACGTAAATCGAGGCCAAACAAATCAGTATGGGGACACGTACAATCCCAACTGGAGGAACTACCCAAATTTCTCTAGGGGTGGAAATCAAGGCAATTAGAATCAGTATCAGCCTCAAGCACCTCAACAACAATACAGACCACCTCAGGCTTAACAATCATCTAGCTTTGAGGAGATTATGAAGAGAATGATGAACGGCCAACTTGCTTTCAATCAGAAAATAATGGCTGATCACCAGGCCCAAGCAGCAACAATGATAAACTTGGAACGTCAATTGGGGCAACTTGCCAGTTCCCAAAATACCAGACCAGCAGGAGCANCTCCAAAAACAAAGAAGAGTACAACTCATCCTGGAGGAGAATTAGTTCCCAAGCCAGTTGAGGGGAATGAGAAAGATGATAAAGGACCCAAGCCAGTAATTGAAACAAGGCCACCACCTCCGTTTCCACAAAGACTACAGAGGCAAAAAGATGATGTTAAGTACAAGAAATTCCTAGATATGTTGAGCCAAGTGAGTGTCTATTTGCCTTTGGTGGAAATTTTGCAAGAAGCGCCTAAGTATGCGAGGTATCTCAGAGATATTGTGGCAAATAAACAAAGACATGCAGAGTTGAAACAGTTGCACTCACTGAAGAGTGTAGTGCCAGAGTTCAGAGTAAACTTCCTCCTAAGTTGAAGGATCCTTGGAGTTTCGCAATTCCTTTGTCTCTTGGAAAACAAGAAGTTGGTAGAGCCCTGTGTGATTTAAGTGCTAGTATAAATTTGATGCCATCTTCTTTGTTCAAGAAACTCGGATTGGGGGCTCTTAGACCTACCACAATCACCTTACACTTAGCAGATAGGTCGCTAATTATGCCAGAAGGAATTATTGAAGATGTGCTAGTTCGAGTGGGAAAGTTTATTCTTCCCGTTGATTTTATTGTGCTTGATTACGAGGTAGATGAGGAAGTGCCCATTAGTTTGGGGCGACCATTCTTAACTACTAGTGGAGCAATTATTGATGTGAGGGCAGGGAAGTTAAAAATAATAGTTGACGATGAAGATGTCATTTTAATGTGTACAAGGCACTTAAACTCCCAAAGCATTATGAGGACCCGTGCATGATTACTGTGGTCAACATGAAGAGGATAGAGCAGAGTCCTTATGTGAATGACAGTGATCCAGAGGAGGTGGTGTTGCAAACTGAGGGTGTAAAGATAATTGAGAAAAGAAACAGAGATAAAAAAGGAGACCTGTTAAGAGCGTGCGAAAAGGCTAGGGTTCATGGGAGAAAGAAGAAGAGAAAGCACCCAGCCTGAGCAGAGTAGCATAGTCGTGACACGACGTTAAATAAGGCGCTTGTTGGGAGGCAACCCATCATGTATATCTATTCTGTTTTTAATGTTTTTTAGCGTCGAGTTTTGTGTTATTTTTATTTTGCAGAGTAGGGGAAGTCTGAGTACCCAAAAGTTGAAGCTGAGGGTCATGTTTGAGCTTAAGTGTGGGCTCATCCCGACTCTAAAGATTGAGAATCATGTCCGATCTAGACCCGAGAGGGTCTCAGGGAGTATTTCTCACCCTTGTTTTAATGTTTTTCTGTGTGATCATGCATCGAGGACCATGCATAACATAAGTGTGGGCTGGGGAAACTACTTTCTGAGGTGTAATTGAATAAAGTTATTGTTTTTTAGAAAAATCTCAGATTTTTCCCAACGATGGATCTGTTGGATAATTTTCTTGAGGGATAAAGTCCGATTTAAAACCACCAAAAATATTCTTTATTTTTTTCTTAGGATAGTTAGGTAGTATCCCTTGGTTTTTCTTTGGGCACCGGTGGCACACCTCCTTTTTCCTCCGGTGAGGGTAATAAGGGAGTTTTTTCCAATTAATGTGACATAAATCGAATTTGAGATTTATTTATTTAAATTCAGAGTCGCCACCCGGATTTTTGACGATGCTCCGGGACACCGTTTGGTTTTAAAATCCCAAACCGAGGAAATTTTGACTCTGTTTTAGTTTGTCTGCGACCAGAAATCCGAGTAAGGAATTCTGTTAACCCGGGAGAAGGTGTTAGGAATTCCCGAGTTCCGTGGTTCTAGCACGGTCTCTTAACTATTAATATTTGGCCTAAAATATCCGATTATTTACATATTTTAGCCTATTGTGCTTTTTAACCTTTTTTCAAATTTTAACCGCTTTTAATATTTATGGATTTATCTTGGAACAAGTCACGATGGCATGTACTTGTTTGTTTTTTTGGGACACATTGTAATCGTGCCACATCAAATGCACCCGCGATTCCAACATGTGATTTTATTATTGTTTGGAGTTAGAGTCGGGGGCATGAGTTGCCATTCCCAAGTGTAGGTTAAGGTAATTTGAGGTAATACTCGATTTTTGTCTAATTTGAAACTACAGGTATTCATTCTACCTAAGGGATTTCCTAAAAGTAAAATTCATTAATCTAAAAAAAATAATATATTTTTGGTCTATGGCCATGTTTTAGCCCCGATTATTTACCTTTGGCCATCCTAGTTTGGCTATTTTGTAATAAGAAATGAAGGTAAGCACAATAATTTAAGGCATGCATTAATTAAAAGAGATCCAAATTTCACAATTAGCATGTTTCCAAGAAGCCAAATTGACGTGTTTGATTGTAACAGAACATTTTTGGCTGAATGTTTTTTTTTACCAATTTCAGAAACAACCTAAATTCATGCTGTTAATTTCATAATTTATACACGCTGACTCTTATATATTGTAATAATTATGGAAATTTTTAAGAGAATTTTGAGTAGCAGGTTTGTATTTTTGTATAAATTTGCGAAATTCAGTCTGAGCTAAAACAATTATTCTTACAAATTCAATAGGTAAGGAAAATTGTAGAAATAAGATTCTTAAAGAAATGAAAATCTTGCCAGTCTAAATATCCCAACTTATAGAATATCGTAATTACATTTGCAAACAAAACAACATTGAAGATCACTATATATTTGAACCTTTTCATGTTCAACCAGGGCATTGCCAACGGCTTTTGACTGTTCTCATTCGAGTCCAGTGGACTTGGACGAATCTAGCATAGTTAGGCCCATTCATTTAGACTTATATGAGTACATACATACTTCCAGAACAAAGAAGGAGACACATGAATTCAAAATTTCATGGGAATGTCCCTTTTCTTTCTAAAATTAGAATGAACGAAATAGAAATTGAAATATACAGTCCAGTTTAGATACAACTATGCTAAAAGATAACGATAGATGAATTACAACCTTTCAAATCTCTAATGAGATTACATTTTTCTACAAAAAGAAATAAACTAGAGATGGTAATCTTTAACTAGTTGCTTGTCTTGATTTCTTTATGGCTACGCATTTGAGCCTTTTGCAACCTGTAGAACACCCCAAATAATTGGGTGTGCAAGGCATCCACCAGACCAACATGACCATGAAGAGAGATCAAGTTCAAACCTGATAATGATATGCTAAGCTCTATTAAAAAGCAGATTAATTTATGCATTCCTTTGGTGTGAACCTGACCATGAGAGGATCAGGTTCAACTCAAAATGTCATTTTTCATATCCTGGACCTTCAGTCCATATTTACTCCTAGACTTTGATTATTTAGCCATTTTTGAGAGGGTGGATCTAACCATTTGAAGGGTTTAGATTCCCTACTCTAGAGCCCTTGTAGATTACCCATTTCGTACCCATAAAGGGTGATAAGCTACTATTTAAGCACCTAATATGGGGTGAATTTGACCATTATAGAGGGTCAAATTCATCTACCCTAGTGATGTTTCATATTAATATCTAGATATCTAGGGCCTGAACCAGACCAATATTTAAGCATCTTTATAGAATGAACTTAACCATTAGAGGTTAAGTTCATTACCCTTTGATGCTGTTTTCCAACAACCCCTTGATTAGACAATCATATAAAGAGAGTTTTAAGATGAAGCAGACTTATATAAAGTTCAGAGATTAGAAACTAAACAAACATAATGTAATACTCTATATACATGCATCACATCTTTGCCACATAAGTTTATACATGAATATGTTTAAGCAAATAAAAATACATATTCATGGAGGAAAGACAATAGATTTCAGATCTTTATATTTCATAAAACAAACTCAGTTTTACATACCTTTAAGAGCAAGATAACCAAAGAAACCTGACCAAATAAAGGTCAGGCAGAGATGGAAATCAGCAAGAAGAAGAAAAACCCAGCAGCAACAAACAGCACCCACGAACAACAAGAAACCCACAGTAAAGAAGCCCGTAAAAGGATGATTTCGAATACCAACGATTCAATGAAAACAACAATAAAACCAGGTCTTTAGGAAAGAAAACCACAACTACAAGATAGACTAAGTTCATGTTTTTTTTACACTCCTACTGCAGTCCATTTTGTTTCTGTTTTTCCAGAGGTGAAAAATTATGTCTAAGTGTGTGTAACAATTTTTGGTAAAATCTATGAAGAGAACTTTCTCAAAAGCTATGTGTATTTCCAGATCTTTCAGTAGTCAAAAGAGTTGTATTTTCAGTAGTCCAGAAAAAAAGTCCTCCCAGTCTAAAGGGAAGGGGGTCTATTTATAGAATATTTGGGAATGGGATATCCTATGGTATATTCCCATTTCAAGAGCTGAAATAGTACACAGGGCAGCTGTCACCCTTATCCTTTTGGGACAGCTGCTCCTTTTCAGAACATTCCAGCCCTAGAAAAAGACCTTTCTACCCTTAAAAATCTGATTTCTTAACCTACAATACCTAATATGCCCCTTGAAGTCTCTGAAATTACCATTAGGTAACCAGGGTAAGACTTGCTTGGGTTATTATTTAACTCTAGTTAACTAACACTAGTTAGGTTCACTAGTTAACTGGCATTAACTTTGGTTAGTTAACCCCCATTATGTTCTTTAGTTAACTATTAGTTGTTCTTGACTAAGGTTGAGTTAATTAATTAAAGGTTAATTGATTAAAAGCCTAGATTTAGCTTTCATACTAACTATATATGTTCAGTTTAATTAAACTCAATGGAGGCCAGTCAGCTCAGTTATCTTAACTTAGGTTAAATGATCTGTTTTAGTCAATTAACCTCAAACTAATTGTCTTAAACAAATTTATTTTTTTAGTTAATTACTTAAGAGGCTACCTAAGTTAATTTCTAGATTGAAAAAGTTGGAATTACTTAAATGTGAGACTAAGTGAATCAATTATTCTTAAACTTAGTTAACTCAAATGCACAAATGAACCTAACTAGTTTCCTTATATCAATTAAAAGAAGTAATTAAGTTGTTAGACCTAATTAATTAGGGTGCTTGATCCCTACTGATTTTGGACCTGTTTTGAGAATGAGGTTAACTAGGTGTTGGTTAATTCTAACTTAGTAAATTATACTTAACCCTTAATGAAATTAGGAGTCTAGTCTCTTTTTTAGGAAGTTAGGTTAGATAATTAGCTTAATTAGTTAATTAGGTTTTTAGAGTTGGTTTCTAATTATGTGGTTAAATATCCTAGTCTTGATAGCGTGCCTAATCAATGACCAAAGCTCGGGACTCACAGGGGTAATTGACTTGTTAGGATCAGATTTTATTAATAAAATAGGAAGTTAGGAGACTAAATACCAAAGAGTCCTAGTCATCTTATATTCATATTAAACTGGACTGATTAACCTAACGAGTTAAGACTCCTAAGCGAACCCATAAGAAATCAGTCAATCAACCAGGATGTTCAAGAGGATGTGATCAAGAACAAATACATCAAGACCTGAGTTATGTCATTCCAATATCTAAACATGGTTCGATTAATCCAAACATTTATGATTGAACTAACATTACACAAGGTCAATTAACCCAACGTGAGCTAATGATAGGAAATAGATACGCACTGATATAGTAAATAAAATCCTAAGTTAGCTACTATGCAATGAAATCCATCCAGGTTTTGAATTAATCACATAACTAAAAAGAATAAAACTAAAAAAGAAAAGACAAAAGGAAAAACAAACAGTCAGCGAAAAGGGACAATGAAAACAATGGTTAGGCCATTAATTTGTTCATGATTTTCTTAGTCGCATAATCACTCAGGGACTGGAGAATAATATCTAGCAAAGAAGAAAACAGAGAGCAAAAAGAAAGAAAATAAGTTAACTAAACTGAAATAATCTAAAAATGGTGATTAGCAAGAATTTTAGGTTTTAGCAACATGTAAAAACAGTAAATAAGGAAGAAGAATACCCATTAAAGGGTTTGGACGGAAACAATGGGAGATCTACGAACCTTGGCCGGACTCCGGCATGGTTTGAAAATGACTCAAACCCACAGAAATCGACAAACCTTAGTGAGAGCTGTCGACCCATGTAGGTGAGAGTCATTAAAGGTCTTCAGATCGGCCGTCATATGAGAGCTAAGGTTTCCGTTATCTTAGATCTAAAATCAAAGAGATTTGGGTGTTTATTTGGGGAAACCAGTAGTGGGAGGTGATTGAGGGGAGGACGAGGATCACCTGCTGCGAATTTGGGGTTGATAGGAGAAGCTCCGCCGCCGGAGGCGATTTTCGGCTGGCGGAGGGTGGCGGCTAGGGCTTGTGGTTTAGAGAGATGAGAGAGAGAGACGGACGAAGGGGAAAAGGGTGTGATACTTGCAAATGAGGGGGGTGGGGTTTGGTTAGGACATAGATATACTAGAGGGGGGGTGAGTTCATGGCCGTTCAATGTATTTCGATCAATGGCCAGGATTTAATTAACTAACCCAAAACAGGGTTGTTTAGGGGGGTGCTGGGGCAGGCCGGGTAAGGAGGGTTTGGGCCTGGGTTGTTTGTAGAGGCAGATTGGGCCTGGGTGATTTCAAGCCCAGGTCCGAATTTAGTCTCCTTTTTTTAAATACTTAGGTTAATTAATCACCTAAATAAACTCTAATAATGTACTAATCAGTCTTAAACTGATTTCATTTAATTATATGTTAATTAATGAGTTAATTAAAAGTAAAACCATTAGTTTAGTACCCATAATTATTTAAAGAACCAATTTCGTAATTTTCTTAGAAAAAATGATTAAATTATGCAACTAATTATCAAAACCCCAATTATGTCAAATAATGAAAATTTTAAAATGTTTTATTGTTATTTATCACTTTATAAATTTTTAAAAGATGAACTATGCCCATGCAATGCAAATAATTCACAAATAAACACTGAAATTCAAAGAAAAACTATGAAATTAATTTATTTATCAAATTTTGTAAGAGCATTTAGTAGGTGAAAATCACATGCTCACAGCTGCCCCTCTTTGCTCGAAAACGCGAAGAGTTTTCGGGCAAAGAAAAAGTGAGCAGTCATGAATGACTTTTACCCGTTTGCATACTACATGTGAACCGTTTTTGAAAAGTTTGACCAAACCCTGCGTCAAGGTTGCCTACGTATCCTTGGCTATAAAGGAATCAGGTTAGTGTAGTTCTGGAAGTTTTGGTAGCTGGGACTACCGAGTAACGGTGGTTTCACTGCGGTTGCTGCTGTTACTGCTGCGGATCTCCTTATTACACCCAAAGTAAACAAAACGACAAACTAACTAAACCTATCAGCTGCTACCTACAAGATTCCTATCTAAGACATGTTCTTGAGTCTTGATCTTCCGCTAACTCTGACCTGGATCTTGATGTTTGTTAGCTGCAGGTATTGGTTTTGTCTCTTCGCTTTTCGGATCAAGGTAGGATATACCGAACGGATGACTTCAATCTCGTCCTGAATAGTCCATATCTTCTCCGTATCTGGACTATTGGATTCAATCTTCTCTTTCTTCTTTTTGTTTTGTTATTTTGGATCGAAACTTCTTCTTTTGGTCGTCTCGAGTTCCAATGTTCTAGAAACGTAATCTGTACAAAATCAAAACAAACGAACAAAATTGTTTGCCCCAGTTTTCACTAGGAAAATTTCGTGAGTTATTGTAATAAAATCTACGCTATTTTATTATTAAAAGCAATAAAAGGTCGGGAACTGTGTACCCGGAGTGAATGCAGACTAGGGGGGTTGATACCCTATGCCTAAAAGGTGAAATCAACTAGGGATTAGAGACCCTATGTTGGAAGAGATCGACAAGTTATGCTGTCATCAATAAGAGATCAACAGGTTATGTCAGTGTCTGGGAAGGTTAACATGCTATGTTGTTGCCTGGGGAAAAGATATCACTGGGTTATGCCAATGTCTGGAGAAGAAAAAATCACCAGGTTATGCTAGTGTCTGGAAAGGTCAACAGGTCATGCTGTTGCTTGACAAAGAGATCACTGGGTTATGCTAGTGTCTGAAGATAATCAACAGGTTATGCTGTTGTCAGGAAGATCACCAGGTTATGCCGGTGTCTGGAGAGGTCAACAGGTTATGTTGTTGCCTGGGGAAAAGAGAGCGATCAATAGGTTATGCTGTTGTGGGAAAAAGAAGAGATCACAAGGTTATGCCGGTGTCTGGAAAGGTCAACATGTTATGCTTTTTCCTAGGAAAAAATAGATCACTGGGTTATGCCAGTGCCTGGAGATGATCAACAGGTTATGCTGTTGTCAAGAAAAGGAAAGATCACCAGGTTATGCTGGTGTCTGGAAAGGTCAACAGGTTATGCCATTGTCTGGAGAAGAGATCACTGGGTTATGCCAGTGCCTGGAGATGATCAACAGGTTATGCTGTTGTCAAGAAAAGGAAAGATCACCAGGTTATGCTGGTGTCTGGAAAGGTCAACAGGTTATGCCATTGTCTGGAGAAGAGATCACTGGGTTATGCCAGTGCCTGGAGATGATCAACAGGTTATGCTGTTGTCAAGAAAAGGAAAGATCACCAGGTTATGCTGGTGTATGGGAAGGTCAATAGGTTATGCTGTCGCCTGGAAGAAGAGATCGTTGGGTTATGCCAGTGTCGGGAAATGATCAACAGGTTATGCTGCTGTCAGAAAAAGATCACCGGGTTATGCTGGTGTCGGGAAAGGTCAATAGGTCATGTTGTTGCCTGGAAAAAGATCACCAGGTTATGCTGGTGTCTGGAAAGGTCAACAGGTTATGCCATTGTCTGGAGAAGAGATCACTGGGTTATGCCAGTGTCGGGAAATGATCAACAGGTTATGATGTTGTCAGGAAGATCACCAGGTTATGCTGGTGTCTGGAAAGGTCAACAGGTTATGCCATTGTCTGGAGAAGAGATCACTGGGTTATGCCAGTGTCTGGAAATGATCAACAGGTTATGATGTTGTCAGGAAGATCACCAGGTTATGCCGGTGTCTGGAAAGGTCAACATGTTATGCTGTTGCATGGAGAAAAGGGAGTGATCAACAGGTTATGCCATTGTCAGAAAAAGAAGAGATCACCAGGTTATGCCGGTGTCTGCTTCGGTGTGGGACCCTATGTTGGCATCAACTGAGGACTGGGATATCCTTGGTTGGAAAATGTTTGGCTAGGGATTGAGGGTCCTATGCTACTTTTAGGGTTGTATCATATTCAATTTCAACTTCTTCTCCTTTTTATATATATGCGGGAAAAGATTTTGGAATAAACTTCCTTTTCTTTGGAGTCAATGTTGCAAAGCTCTTTCTAGCTCTTGCGCAATTCCTTCTGATTGACCCTTCTTTTACACGTTTGCTTTTGCACCTGTTTCCTATTTTTAAACAAAGAACCATTTGTTAGTTTGAAACGGTGGTTGGTTTTGCGGCCTTGATTTTCAACCTCTTGATCTCAGTTCTCTTGATGGAGATCTCAACCACTTGCTTGCTGAGGATTGGGTTTCATGTCTAATCCCGGGGGCCTTGGCTTTCTAGATTTTACCATGGCGATCGGTCACGTGGGACCCAACATTTTATTTTGCCTTTGTAAGCCTTTCACTTGCTTTCTCTTTTGGATTTCCAGAGTATCGGGCAGAAGTTTTGGCCCCTCAAATTCTGCTGCGACGGTTAGTCGTGTGGGACTTAAGCTTTCCAACTTTATTTCGCCTTTATTGGCCTTTCATTTCTGACTTTTCTTCCAACTGTAACTTTAGGACATTCAGAGTATTTCGGCTTTTCAAACCTTGCCTAGATGGTTAGCCTCGTGGGACTCAACCTTTCGACTTCATTCGCCTTTATAGGAACTTCAATTTGATTTTCTCTTTTTCAAGGTTTTGAGTTTGAAGAGTCGGCCGCTACGGCCAGTCGAGATCGACTCGATGCCTCTGACGAGGCTGGGTGCCTTTTGCATATTGACCCGTGTCAAGTGAGAACCCTATAAATCAGTCTTTCCATCCTTTCTTTGCCTTAGTTTTGGAATAGAGTTAGACCGAAAGGGATTCAAACGATAAATGACGGAATGGACAATGAATTTAAACAAAAAGTATCCCTTTCGGGGGAAAGGAGAGAAGGACTTATCTGGAGTGCATGCGGGCTTCAATGATCATGACATGCCTTTTGGATTGGATGTATAATCCGTGTAAACCGTCTGACTCTCAGAAATTCATCACAAATATTACCCCGAGATCGAGAAACCTTGCCTCGGACTGCGTCCATATGAGGGATCCATTACCCTTTTCGATTAGTGGCGCCCTTTATGGGTTTTCGCCGACTAATATCTCTCATTTCTCTTCTGACCGTCATCTTGTAGTGCTCTTTGCGAGTTTTCACTAACAAGACTCTCATTTCAATTTTCTATACTCACTGTCGCTTTACAGTGCCCGTGTGAGTTTTCACCGATAAGACTCTCTCATTTTAAATTCTCTCATTGCGTGTATCGGCTCCAAACAACTGTATCCTCCAATTTTGGACATCTTTGTAGATTGATCGGAAGGATTTGAACAGGGTTTTGGTGCAAAGAAACTGTATTAAATTATAACTTTGGAACCTTTCATGCGCAAACGTCGCTGATCATAGCATTTTCCCCAGCTTAAACTCTTGGGGAAATGTAAAATTTTTATTTTGGTGTGACGGAACCCCAGGGAGAGGCTGCCTACGTATCCTTTCGGAATCAAGTCGAACGTAGTTCAGGAAACTTTTGTCGTTGCTTTTGTTTCTTTTTGATTTTTTTCTTTTTTTTATAAGAAACTTCGGGTTCCAAAGAGGGTAATCAAAGAAGAGTAACCGACTCAAAGGGTTTGCAAAAGGGTTAATGCTGTTTGGGTAGCGAGAATGAGAGCCTTCATCATCCCAAGCGGAGAGCACTTGCAGATATATAGAGGATCAAACATAGTACCTTTTGACAGCATCTGCATTGACAGCCGTTTCGGGGTCATTTCCTTTGATGTCTCCCAGGTATAACGCTCCTTTTGGTAGCAATTTCCTTATGATGTATGGACCTTTCCAATTTGGGGCGAATTTTCCTTTCGCTTCTTCGTGGTGTGGGAGGATACGTCTTAAAACGAGTTGCCCTACCTCGAAGTTCCTAGGTCGCACTTTCTTGTTGTAAGCGCGGGCCATTCTTTGCTGGTATAATTGTCCGTGGCATACTGCGGCCATTCTTTTCTCATCAATCAGAGTTAATTGCTCCAGTCGGGTCTTGACCCACTCATTGTCTTCAATTTCTGCTTCGACAATAACCCGAAGGGAAGGAATTTCAACTTCAGCGGGTATCACGGCTTCTGTGCCATAAACCAATAGGTAAGGGGTAGCTCCCACCGATGTACGCACGGTCGTGCGGTATCCCAACAATGCAAAAGGCAACTTTTCATGCCATTGTCTAGATGTTTGAATCATTTTCCTGAGAATTTTCTTGATGTTTTTGTTTGCTGCTTCAACGGCGCCATTTGCTTTGGGTCGGTAAGGGGTCGAGTTGCGGTGTGTTATCTGGAACTGTTCACACACCTCTCTTATCAAGTTACTATTTAGATTTATGGCGTTGTCGGTAATGATAGTTTTTGGGATATCGAAACAACAGATGATATTAGTGTGCACGAAATCCACCACCACTTTCTTAGTGACAGCTTTGAACGTGACGGCCTCGACCCATTTCGTGAAATAGTCGATAGCAACCAAGATGAATCTGTGCCAGTTTGAGGCCCTTGGCTCGATTAGCCCAATGAAATCCATTCCCCAAGCAACAAATGGCCAGGGTGCCGACATAGGATTCAGTTCTGAAGGTGGCGCATGGATTAGGTCACCATGTATTTGACACTTATGGCACTTCCGGACGAATCCAAAACAGTCTTTCTCCATGTTCATCCAATAATATCCAACCTCCAACGAGTATGTGGATCGCATACTCGTGAGTGGACCTCGCCCATGACCTTTTCTTCTTCTTTGGCATCTCCACATCTTAACAGATTTAGATCGGGTGTCCTTTTATACAGTACTTCCCCACTTAGGAAGAAACTACTGGCGAGCCTTCAGATGGTTCTCTTTTGGTCCCCGTTGGCCTGCTCGGGATATTCTTTTGTCTTCAAAAATCTTTTAATATCATAATACCATGGTTGGACATCGGACTCTACTTCGACCGTGTTGCAGTAACCATGTCTCTCCTTGATTTGGATCTCCAATGGGTCTATGCGAACATTACCTGGATAGGGGCAGCTAGGGTGGCCAAAGCATCAACTAACTCATTGTGGCACCGAGGAATATACCTGAACTCGACGATTTTGAATCGTTTACTAAGATTCTCCACATGCTGCCTGTAGGGAAGGAGTTTGACATCTCGAGTTTCCCACTCTCCCTTAGCCTGCTTAATGACCAAATCAGAGTCCCCTATGATCAACAATTCTTCTACATCCATGTCAACGGCCATGTTCATGCCCATTATACAAGCTTCATATACGGCAGTATTGTTTGTGCAGAAGAAACGGAGGCGGGCCGTGGCTGGGTAATGTTGTCCCGCGGGTGAAATCAAGATTGACCCTATCCCGATACCTTTCGCATTGGCAGCCCCGTCGAGAACATTTTCTAGGTGTCGGCGCCTTCCGAGATTACTTCGATGGAATTGATTTCTTCATCCGAAAAATAAGTGTTCTAAGGCTGGTATTCATCATCGATCGGATTTTCAGCTAGATAATCGGCCAATGCTTGAGCTTTCATAGCCGTGCGAGTGACATAGACAATATCGAATTCTTTGAGCAAGATTTTCCATTTGGTTAATCTCCCGGTGGGCATTGGCTTTTGGAATATGTACTTCAAAGGATCCAGCCTCGTGATGAGGTAGGTGGTGTAAGCCAGCAGATAATGTCTGAGCTTCTGAGCCACCCAAGTTAGAGCGCATCAGGTCCTTTCTAACTAAGAATATGTGGCCTCGTAGTTTGTGAACTTCTTAGTTAAGTAATAAATGGCTTGCTCTTTCTTCCCATTTGTATCGTGTTGCCCGAGAACACACCCAAAGGAATTTTCTAGCACTGTCAGGTATAGGAACAAAGGCCTTTCTGGTTCTGGTGGGACTAACACTGGAGGATTTGACAGATATTCTATGATCTTGTCAAAAGAGCCCTGACACTCGTCTGTCCATTCGATGGCCGCATCTTTTTTCAATAGCTTGAATATAGGCTCGCATGTGGAGGTCAACTGAGCGATGAACCTACTGATGTAATTCAACCTACCCAATAGACTCATGACTTCTTTCTTGGTTCACGGGGGTGGGAGATCCCGGATGGATTTTATCTTTGTTGGATCTAGCTCGATGGCCCGTCGACTGACTATAAATCCCAGTAATTTTCCGGATGGAACTCCGAAAGCGCATTTGGCCGGGTTTAACTTCAAATTATATATGCGCAGGCGTTCGAAGAATTTCCTCAAATGCTGCACATGGTCATTTTGGGTTCTGGACTTAATCATCACATCATCCACGTACACCTCAATCTCCCGATGCATCGNCGGTAACAGTATGTTCCCCAGGGTGTAGTGAAGGCTGTCTTTTCTGCATCTTCTTCATCCATCAACACCTGGTGATATCCGGCATAGCAATCGACAAAAGACTGTACCTCATGTTTGGCAAAATTGTCCAATAAGATGTGTATATTTGGCAGCGGAAAATTATTTTTGGGACTGGCTTTATTTAGATCTCGGTAGTCGACACATACTTGGACCTTTCCGTCCTTTTTAGGCACCGGAACCACATTGGCTAGCCAGGTGGTGTATTGGACCGCTCAGATTACTCCGGCCTTTAGTTGTTTAGCGACCTCTTTTTTGATCTTGTCAGTCATGTCTGTTTGAACTTCCTCTGCTTTTGTTGGACCGGTGGATGACCGGGGTAGGTTGGCAATTTGTGCACCACCAAGTCCATACTTAGTCCGGGCATGTCGTCGTAGGACCAAGCAAATACGTCCTTTAATTCTAATAGGAGTTGAATCAAGGCGTCTTTAGTCTTTTCATCCGCATGGACGCTTATCATGGTTTCTCGAATCTCTTCTTCACTGCCCAAGTTAACGGGTTCTGTTTCGTTTAAATTTGGCTTAGGATTATTCTCGAATTGTTCTAATTCTCCATTTATTTCCCTAAAAGCCTCTTCTTCGTCATATTCAAATTCTTGATTCATTATTTCGAGGTTAGACGATGTATTAGGATCAGAGCAGGAAGTCTGANTCATTTCATTGAATTTGAAAATAGGAGGGTTTACATCGAAATTTAAAGGCAAGAATTTAAAACATGAGTTACACCCTGAAATAACTCATAGTGCATAAAGGATGGCAAAAGCTGAACTACCGAGACTCCCGAAGGATGGGGAACGGAGTAGCCTTCCAGTTTCGCAACTTGGCATCAGGTCCCATATACTGTACTTCGACAGTGCTGGAGCCCTCTCCTGGTTGGACCATATGGGCCTCATACAACATTTTCCTCATTGCTCCGCATATTTCTTCTATTTCTTCGGCCGTGAAAACCTCTTCTTCTTCTTCCACGTATTTTGGCTTCGCAAATGATGCGGTGATATGTGGGATTGGATGAGGCAATACCCAACCATTTTTCTTGCGTTGGTCAACCCATTGTTCATCGTCTGGGGTAGATTGAAACCCTATGCAAAAAACTTTTTATTGGCAGGCAAAGTGACGGGTTCTTTAATTCATTGCAAGGACACCCCGAGCCCTTTTCCAGGTGCGTACCCATGTTTGATCATGTCGTTGGCGACCATAATTTACGCGTTTGATAGGAAGGTTGAGGGCATGGGGTTCCTTCCTCATGCCGGTCCGCAACCACAATCTCGAAAGCCTGGTAGACTATGTGCTCACTGCCCTCTCTTGCTTCCCAGCATGGGGCTAATAGGTCCCTGTAAATAGATTGCTCGTCTTCCCCATGGACCATAATTTTCTGGTCCTCATGTTCAAATTTAACCATCTGGTGGAGAGTAGATGGCACTGCCCCACCCGCATGGATCCAAGGCCTTCCCAAGAGATAATTGTAGGAAGTATCCATATCCATGACCTGGAATGTTACTTCGAAGTCTATAGGGCCGATTGTCGAAACCAAATCAATCTCCCCGATCGTGTCTCTTTTGATACCATCGAATGCACGGACGCACACATTGTTGGGCCTGATTCTTCAGTCCTGATCTCCATTCTCTGTAAGGTTGATAGAGGGCAAATATCAACCCCAGACCCACCGTCCATCATAACTCTCTTCACGTAGTAACCTTCACATTTAACAGTTAAGTGGAGAGCTTTGTTGTTGGTGGCCCCTTACGGGGGAAAATCATTCTTGCTAAATGAACACCGGTTGACCTCGAAAAATCGTTCTGCCATCCTCTCTATTTGCTCGACTGTGGTGTTGGCCGGAACGTATGCTTCGTTGAGAGTTTTGATCAGGATCTTCTGATGCTCGCTCGAATTCACCAACAAGGACAGAAGAGAGACCTGGGCAGGGGATTTCCTGAGCTCCTCGATTATGGCGTATTCAGAGGTTTTCATATTTTTGAAGAATTCTTCTGCCTCTCCAACACTGATCGGCCTTTTGGGCGGAAAGCATTTCAACTTACTTTTGCTTAGCTCTTCCAGGTCGAGGTATTTCTCTGAAGAGTTTATATCGCCTGTTTCCTCGGTAATCTGTTTCCCTTTGTATGTCACCACTATCCGGTGGTAATTCCATGGGACAGTAGTAGTATTCTTTATGGGAGTTTACAACGCGCGGCTAATAACCACGGGCTATTGGCCCCCGTGCTGCATACGTCCCCTTCAGGACATATATTTTTGAGCCATTCATTATTGCCCTGTTGAATTGTAAACTTCTGGATGGACTCAACACGCTTTGTTCTTTACTCTGTGCCTTGGGGATGTAAAGGACAACATTTTAGAGGGTCCCTTATTTGTCCCAGTCTCAATCTGTTCTGAGACCTGGGGGACAGAGTTACTCTTTCTCATCTCCTTGGTTGGATTGGGTGCCGTCTTGGGTTTTGTTTCTACATCTACGATGGTGATGATGGCCTTTAGAGCTGGATCGAAATCCTGGTCCTCGCAAATCATGTCGATGACGGGCCCATGATTGTGAGCGGGCAGTGGATTGTTTGTCACATTGGGAGCTTCTTTGTCCCTTAAAACTACTTTATTTTGTTCTATAAGACTTTCCACGGCCCTTTTGAGGGTCCAATAGTCCTCCGTGTCGTGCCCTCCTGCTCCGGAATGGTAAGAACAACTGGTACCCCGTCTATACGATGGTGATTGGGGATTCTGCCCGTTTAGAGGTACGGGTTGCAGGAGCCCCATCTGGACCAGCTTTGGGAAGAAGCTGGAATACGACTCTCCGATAGGAGTGAAATTAAGTCTCCTCGGTGGCTCTCTGGGGTAGGCATTGTACGGGTAGCTCTTTTGAGGCGGGCATTGATTATATGGAGCTCGGGGACGATAGTTATTTTTCAGGGTGGAGTTCTATTCTCATTGTACTATTGTGGCTGCCTTGGATGTGGCTGAGCGTTCATTACCGCATAGGGAAAGGGGGCGAAGCATAAGCTGTATCTTGGTGAGGATAGTAATGCCTGGAAGCTTCAGTAAATGGGCGTGGGTATTGTCTAGGTTTCCTGACATCGGAAACCATCATGGCCCCTTCTTCTTTCTTTTTCCTGTTGGTCGCAACCTCGGATCCACTTTGGATGGCCTGAGAGGTCGCTCTTATGGCATATTGGCTCAGGATACGACCAGTTTTTAACCCGTTCTCCACCATTTCTCCAATTTTAATTGCTTCCGTGAATGGTTTTCTTATCGCGGACATCATATTTGGAAGTAATCAGCTTCCTGTGCTTGTAGAAAAACACTAACCATTTCAACCTCATCCATCAGAGGTTTGACCCTGGAGCCTTGCTCACGTCATTTGATGGCGTACTCCCTGAAACTCTCTGAGGGTTTCTTTTTGAGATTGGATAGTGAGTTCCTATAGGGAGCGATGTCCACATTGTATTGGAATTGTCGGACAAAGTCCCGGGCTAAGTCATCCCATATGTTCCAACGGGATATATCTTGGTCCATGTACTATTCCGATGCAATTCCCATCAAACTTTCCCCAAAATATGCCATGAGAAGTTCCTCCTTCCCACCTGCTCCCCTGAGCTGGTTCCAGTACCTTTTCAGATGGGCTTTGGGGTCTCCATGTCCGTCATATTTTTTGAACTTGGGAGTTTTGAGTCCGAGAGGCAGATGGACGTGCGGGAACATGCACAAATCTGCATAGGAGACACTTTTCTTCCCGCTCATTCCCTGTATATTTTTTAGGCTCTGTTCAATACTCTTCATTTTCCGAGTTATTTCTTCGTTCTCATAGCTTTTCTTATCCTGTCCCAAAGTGAAATCGGGCTGAGTTTGTTGGGGATATGCATTGGGAGTAGCATGAGCGGTATCCTGATGGACGGATGATGTTTGGAATGTGAATGCTGGCGGCTCGAAACTTGGCCTGGAGATAGTTTGTGGGGCTGTGGCGGAGATTGGTGGTGCGGTGAAAATCTTGGAAGACACACTAGAAAATAAGGCCGGGGGGCGAACCTCAGAAGGCCTTCCGGCAAAGTGAGCCGACATAGTTGGATATCCAAATGGCGTGGCTGGGTAGCTTATGGGGATGTTGGACGTCCCTCCTGCCCTGGGGATTATCTCTGGGAAACCCGGGATGGTACTGGGTGGTTCCCTACCATTGGACCATGCGTCCCACATTTCCAGCATGCGGCAACGTAGAGTCCTGTTTTCTTCAGCTGTTGCTGACTCAGATGTTGGGATGACTGGATTTATGTCTTCCATGGTGGAGTTGACGATTGGAAGGTGACTTTCATATGTCATTTTTATGCTCCCCTTTGATCTAGTGAATTAAGGATGGGAAGCCAGGTTACCGCAAAACCAACCACCTTAAAATACCTTTAGATTGAACCAACAAAACGTTAGTTTTAAAACATTTATCACATAGGCAAATCGCACGTACGGGGTATGCAATGCACCTGATGCTTTTCTATATGTCTTTGCCACAATTGTGTATTTCATCCCGGCTTTATCTCTTGGTTTGTTTTTCTTTCTATTATTATTTTTCCTTTCCTTTGTTATTGCGTCTTCTATTTATTGCCTCGCCCGGTTTCCTTTCTTATGGTTATGATCAAATCCTATGTGTATTGCCTACGTATCACAGCACCGCGTGAATCAGATCATCACATAGTTCATGCTAGCAAAACCCAAAGAGATGCATATATCATTTTCTAAAGGCTTCATTCCAAAAATTTCCATTCATTAAATAAACACTTTTGATTACAGAAAATAAACAGCCCATTTTTTGAATTACAGAGTTTGTAAAACAGACTTGACACATATTTTCGAAAATATAAAGACTACTGTGGACTCAACATATGACTATGACTAGAAAAGTGAAGTACATACTCGAAAATATCAAGAATACATTAGTGGTTCTGTTGCTCCCAATTTGTTGGGATCTCGCTTCTAAAGTTTGGGCATCCTTGTGACTCTATTTTTGCCATTGTTTCAACTCTTTTTCTAACCAAGCCGTCATGGCATATCACTGTTCCCTCTCTATCTTAAACCTTTTTGCCTGTTTGGCCATCTCGTTCTCGACGGCGGCCAATTTTTCCTTCAACCCCCGACTTCCTGGTCATATTTCCTTTTTAGTCTATGAACAAATTCTGTTCTTTATTCTACACTTCTCATCAATCTTGCCCGAACTTTGGCCAGTTCTTCTTAAGCTTTGTCTAATTCATTCCCATAGCTACATACTTTATGCCTTAGGCTGTTGATAAGCCTTTCATCGGTCCTGCTTCTCTCTGGGTTCTCAGCAGTTGTTTTCAGTTCCTGTATCTGGGCCCGGAGGACTTCATTTTCTTGGGCTAATCTTTTTTTCTCCCCTTCAATCAAGGCGGTATGTAGAATGTTTTCGAACTTGATTTCCCTGACCTGGGCCTCCAATTTTCTTATGGTGGCTCGATAGATGTTCTCTTTTTCTAACCAAGCCCAATGCTCTTGAGTTTGCTCGGCGAATTGTTGTACATGAGGTCTCTTTGCGGGTCGTTCTTTCTCTTGATGCTCCCGGCCTCTTACACCATACCAAGAGGTGTAGGAGGGTTCCACTTCCCCTTTGGATAAGTCTCTCACTCGAATTTGAGGTTTTAAGAACCTGCACTCATTCCAAATTTGACGGACCCTGCCTTCAGAAAATACAGCTCTTAGGCATAACTCGATGGCTTGGTTACTTAAGTCCTCGTCATGGGGAACACCCTGTTGCCTCCCCAACTGGCGTAAGACCCGGTGCGGGGCATATGGCTTAATGCTTCACAGGCCCATTAATAGGAGATATAAAACCTCAATAGACATATTGATAACCTCGTTGAGAGGGAGCCACCCGAACGTCCACTCGATTTGGTTGGCAGTCAGTGAGCTCAAGTATGAGTGCCAGGCTTCCGTGGCTTTAGGGAATTGGTGGCCTTTTACCCGAGTACTATGTTCCTCGATGCAGTTCAAACCGGTTAAACCGTAGTTCATGTAACCCGGGCGGTGACAAAGGTACTCGATCAACCAAATTTGTAGGAGCAGGTTGCACCCCTTAAAGAATTTTCTCCCAGATTGGCAAACTGTCAGAGCACGGTAAATCTCGGCTAAGACCATCGGTATCAGTGTGCCATTGGAATTTTTCATCATGAAGTCTGCTATTCCCACAAGTCCGATGTCTATGCATCCGTCACTTCTTGGGAAGATCAAGGTGCCCAAGAATGCTACCACAAAAGCTAGCCCCCGGCGGGCTTCCCATTTAGCCTGATCTTTGTGAGTTAGACCAGTGTTGTTAGCCTCATAACTCTGGGGATCTACATAACGTCTGTAAATAAAGTAGAAAGTGCAAAAGCCTTCGGACAAGTGTGGGTCTTGGACGTCCCGGCTAATGTTCAACAGATCCAAAAACTTGTGGGGAGTCACCGCCCTGGGTGCCACTGGGTACCAACTTCTGATATTGTCATTGAGACAAGCATACCCCGCTATTTCCTCTAGTGTGGGTGTTAATTCAAAGTCCGAAAAGTGGAATACTTTGTGGGCGGGATCCCAGAACGGCACTAGAGCCTCGACGATGTCCAACCTCGACTTGATCTTTAAAAGGCAAGTAAGTCCCCCTAAAGCTTTTATAACTGACTTTCTACTGGTTTGCCCCAAGTTGCTCCACCACATATGGAGTCCTAGAGGGATTTCCTCGACTGCCTTGAAGGGGATGTTTTCAACTGTATTCATCCTGCACATTCGTTCTTTTTTATTAAGACCACATAAATTTTTTTGAAAAGTGTCATTTTGGAAAGATTTTTCTAATAAAGAAAATGGACCACCTTTGCGAATACGGCCTTTTAGGGATGTGTCACGAATTGGGTCAAAATTTAAAGACAAAACACAGGCGGCCATTTTTGCAAAACGACCTTCTGGCGCCCCACTTGGGCGATCAGGCTATAATGACGTCATCTAATTTTATTTAGGGCTATATCCGTTTGATTTTTAAAAATGGAGTTGGGCCCGATGAGGGTTGCCTACGTATCCCACACCCGTGAGAATCAAACAAATCGTAGTTTGGGAAAATCCTAACTGATTAAAAATGTACACCCACTCATTTTATTTTATATATTTTTTTTCCAGAAATTTTGGCGGAGTTTTGGGGTAAATACGAGGATTTCAAAACAGGGTGAATTCTCTATTCTACCTCATTCTTCGTTTTTCTGTTAATTTTTTGGGTTAGCCGGTCAATACACAAGCTGAGACAAATAAATGCATACGTAGCAAGTAAGATGCATCAGGGTAGTCTTTCATTTTGGGTACACCTGTCCTAGACGGACCCAACCCCTGTGTTGAGTCCCCTAAGTCAAATGCACATGATGCAAATAAGCATTCCTACTAGGCATCCGACATGAGGTTTTGTTATTCTAGGCTTAAACCTGGGGTTTTGTTCTAGACCAGGCTTACCCGAGCGGACAGCTCGAGCCGAGGTCGGGGCAGCGTACCGGGAATACAGAAGCTTCACCGGCTTTGCAACTTGACCGTACCTCGTTCTAAAATTTGGATATGACTCTAACAGAAAAGAAGTCACACGAAGTGCACACTTCCCAGATGATTTAGAAGACTCAGAGAGAAGAGGGTTTCGGCACAATTTATATACAGTTAAGATAATATCAAAGCGGTTAAAAAGCAGCATTTAGCACATTAGGTTCAAACATATAAAATCAGATAATAAAGCCAAATATAACAACTATTCTAAGCTCGAATTCTGAACCCTGAACTAGAGATTCTGGGTTCGATCCCCAGCAGAGTCGCTAGAGCTGTCACACCTCCTTTTTCCTCCGGTGAGGGTAATAAGGGAGTTTTTTCCAATTAAAGTGACATAAATCGAATTTGGGATTTATTTATTTAAATTCAAAGTCGCCACACAAATTTTTGACGATGCTCCGGGACACCGTTTTTAAAAAAAATCCCAAACCGAGGAAATTTTGACTCTGTTTTAGTTTGTCTGTGACCAGAAATCGAGTAAGGAATTCTGTTAACCTAGGAGAAGGTGTTAGGCATTCCCCAATTCCGTGGTTATAGCACGGTCGCTTAACTATTAATATTTGGCCTAAATTATCCGATTATTTACATATTTTAGCCTATTGTGCTTTTTAACCTTTTTTCAAATTTTAACCGCTTTTAATATTTATGGATTTATCTTGAAACAAGTCACGGTGGCATGTACTTGTTTGTTTTTTGGGACACATTGTAATCGCGCCACATCAAATGCACCCGCGATTCCAACATGTGATTTTATTATTGTTTGGAGTTAGAGTCGGGGGCATGAGTTGCCACTCCCGAGTGTAGGTTAAGGTAATTTGAGGTAATACTCGACTTTGTGTAATTTGAAACTAAAGGTATTCATTCTACCTAAGGGATTTCCTAAAAGTAAAATTCATTAGTCTAAAAAAGAACAATATATTTTTGGGCTATGGCCATGTTTTAGCCCTGATTATTCATCCTTTGGCCATCCTAGTTTGGCTATTTTGAAATAAGAAATGAAGCTAAGCACAATAATTTAAGGCATGCATTAATGAAAAGATATCCAAAGTTCACAATTAGCAAGTTTCCAAGAAGCCAAATTGACGTGTTTGATTGTAACAAAATATTTTTGGCTGAATGTTTTTTTTTTTAACCAATTTCAGAAACAACCTAAATTCATGCTGTTAATTTCATAATTTATACACGTTGACTCTTATATTTTGTCATAATTCTGGAAAATTTTAAGAGCATTTTGAGTAGTAGGTTTGTATTTTTGTATAAATTTGCGAAATTCAGTCTGAGCTAAAACAATTGTTCTTACAAATTCAATAGGTAAGGAAAACTGTAGAAATCAGATTTTTAAACAAATGAAAATCTTGCCAGTCTAAATATCCCAACTTATAGAATCTCGTAATTACATTTGCAAACAAAACAACATTTAAGATAACTACATATTTGAACCTTTTCATGTTCAACCAGGGCATTGCCAACGGCTTTTGACTATTACCGTTCGAGTCCAGTGGACTTGGACGAATCTAGCATAGTTAGGCCCATTCATTTAGACTTATATGAGTACATACATACTTCCATAACAAAGAAGGAGATGCATGAATTCAAAATTTCATGGGGATGTCCCTTTTCTTTCTAAAATCAGAATGAACGGAATAGAAATTGAAATATACAGTTCATTTTAGATACAATTATGCTAAAAGATAACGATAGATAAATTACAACCTTTCAAATCTCTAATGAGATTACATTTTTCTACAAAAAGAAATAAACTAGAGATGGTAATCTTTAACTAGTTGCTTGTCTTGATTTCTTTATGGCTACGCATTTGAGCCTTTTGCAACCTGTAGAACATCCCAAATAATTGGGTGTGCTATGCATCCACCAGACCAACAGGACCATTAAGAGAGGTCAAGTTCAAACTTGATAATGATATGCTAAGCTCCATTAAAAAGCAGAATTATTTATGCATTCCTTTGGTGTGAACCTGACCATGAGAGGATCAGGTTCAACTCAAAACTGTCATTTTTTCATATCCTGGACCTTCAGTCCATATTTACTCCTAGACTTTGATTATTTAGCCATTTTTGAGAGGGTGGATCTAACCATTTGAAGGGTTCAGATTCCCTACTCTAGAGCCCTTGTTGATTACCCATTTCGTACCCTTAAAGGGTGATAAGCTACTGTTTAAGCACCTAATATGGGGTGAATTTGACCATTATAGAGGGTCAAATTCATCTACCCTAGTGCTGTTTCATAATAATATCTAGATATCTAGGGCCTGAACCAGACCAATATTTAAGCATCTTTATAGGATGAACTTAACCATTAGAGGTTAAGTTCATTACCCTTTAATGCTGTTTTCCAACAACCCCTTGATTACACAATCATATAATGACAGTGATGAAGCAGACTTATATAAAGTTCAGAGATTAGAAACTAAACAAACATAATGTAATACTCTATATACATGCATCACATCTTTTTCACATAAGTTTATACATGAATAGGTTTAAGCAAACAAAAATACAGATTCATGGAGGAAAGACAGTAGATTTCAGATCTTTATATTTCATAAAACAAAATCAGTTTTGCATACCTTTAAGAGCAAGATAACAAAAGAAACCTGACCAAATAAAGGTCAGGCAGAGATGGAAATCAGCAAGAAGAAGAAAAACCCAGCAGCAACAAACAGCACCCACGAACAGCAAGAAACCCACAGTAAAGAAGCCCGGAAAAGGATGATTTCGAATACCAACGATTGAATGAAGACAACAATAAAACCAGGTCTTTAGGAAAGTAAACCACAACTACAAGATAGACTAAGTTCAGGTTTTTTTTACACTCCTATTGCAGTCCATTTTGTTTCTGTTTTTTCAGAGGTGAAAAATTATGTCTAAGTGTGTGTAACAATTTTTGGTAAAATCTATGCAGAGAACTTTCTCAAAAGCTATGTGCATTTCCAGATCTTTCAGTAGTCAAAAGAGTTGTATTTTCAGTAGTCCCAAAAAAAGTCCTCCTAGTCTAAAGGGAAAGGGGTCTATTTATAGAATATTTGGGAATGGGATATCCTATGGTATATTCCCATTTCAAGAGTTGAAATAGTACACAGGGCAGCTGTCACCCTTATCCTTTTGGGACAACTGCCCCTTTTCAGAACATTCCAGCTCTAGAAAAAGACCTTTTCTACCCTTAAAAATCTGATTTCTTAACCTATTATACCTAATATGCCCCTTGAAGTCTCTGAAATTACCATTAGGTAACCGGGGTTAGACTTGCTTGGGTTATTATTTAACTCTAGTTAACTAACACTAGTTAGGTTCACTAGTTAACTAGGCATTAACATTGGTTAGTTAACCCCCTCTATGTTATTTAGTTAACTATTAGTTGTTCTTTACTAATGTTGAGTTAATTAATTAAAGGTTAATTTATTAAAAGTCTAGAGTTAGCTTTCATACTCACTATCTATGTTCAATTTAATTAAACTCAATGGAGGTCAATCAACTCAGTTCTCTTAACGTAGGTTAAATGATCTGTTTTAGTCAATTAACCTCAAACTAATTGTCCTAAACATATATATATATATATTTTTAGTTAATTACTTAAGAGGCTACCTAAGTTAATTTCTAGATTGAAGAAGTTGGAATTATTTAAATGTGAGACTAAGTGAATAAATTATTCTTAAACTTAGTTAACTCAAATGCACAACTGAACCTAACTAGTTTCCTTAGATCAATTAAAAGAAATAATTAAGTTGTTAGACCTAATTAATTAGGGTGCTTGATCCCTACTGATTTTGGACCTGTTTTGAGAATGAGGTTAACTAGGTGTTGGTTAATTCTAACTTAGTAAATTATACTTAACCCTTAATGAAATTAGGAGTCTAGTCTCTTTTTTAGGAAGTTAGGTTAGATAATTAACTTAATTAGTTAATTAGGTTTTTAGAGTTGGTTTCTAATTATGTGGTTAAATATCCTAGTCTTGATAGCGTGCCTAATCAATGACCAAAGCTCGGGACTCACAGGGGTAATTGACTTGTTAGGATCAGATTTTATTAATAAAATAGGAGGTTAGGAGACTAAATACCAAAGAGTCCTAGTCATCTTATATTCATATTAAACTGGACTGATTAACCTAACGAGTTAAGACCCCTAAGCGAACACATAAGAAATCAGTCAATCAACCAGGATATTCAAGAGGATCTGATCAAGAACAAATACGTCAAGGCCTGAGTTATGTCATTCCAATATCTAAACATGGTTCGATTAATCCAAACATTTATGATTGAACTAACAATACACAAGGTCAATTAACCCAACGTGAGCTAATGATAGGAAATAGATACACACTGATATAGTAAATAAAATCCTAAGTTAGCTACTGTGCAATGAAATCTATCCAGGTTTTGAATTAATCACATAACTAAACATAATAAAACTAAAAAATAAAAGACAAAAGGAAAAATAAACAGTCAGCTAAAAAAAGGACAATGAAAACAATGGTAATGCCATTTATTTGTTCATGATTTTCTTAATCGCATAATCACTCAGGGACTGGAGAATAATAGGTAGCAAAGAAGAAAAAAGAGAGCAAAAAGAAAAAAAAGAAGTTAACTAAACTGAAATAATCTAAAAATGGTGATTAGCAAGAATTTTAGGTTTTAGAAACATGTAAAAACAATAAATAAGGAAGAAGAATAACCGTTAAAGGGTTTGGCCGGAAATAATGGGAGATCGCCGGACCTTAGTCGGACTCCGACAGGGTTTGAAAATGACTCAAACCCACAGAAATCGACAGCCCTTAGTGAGAGCTGTCGACCCATGTAGGTGAGAGTCATTAAAGGTCTTCAGGTCGGCCGGCATAAGAGAGCTAAGGTTTTCATTTTCTTTATCTAAAATCGAAGAGATTTGGGTGTTTATTTGGGGAAACCAGTAGTGGGAGGTGATTGAGGGGAGGACGAGGATCATCTGGTGCGAATTTGGGGTTGATTTGAGAAGCTCCACCGCCGAAGGCGATTTCCGGCGGGCGGAGGGTGGCGGCTAGGGCTTGAAGTTTAGAGAGATGAGAGAGAGAGACGGACGAAAGGGAAAGGGGTGTGATACCTACAAATGAGGGGGGTGGGGTTTGGTTAGGACATAGATATACTAGAGGGGGGGTGAGTTCCTGGCCGTTCGATCTATTTCGATCAATGGCCAGGATTTAATTAACTAACCCAAAACGGGGTCGTTTGGGGGGTGCTGGGGTAGGCCGGGTAAGGGGGTTTGGGCCTGAGTTATTTGTAGAGGCAGATTGGGCCTAGGTGATTTCAAGCCCAGGTCCGAATTTAGTCTCCTTTTTTTAAATACTTAGGTTAATTAATCACCTAAACAAACTCTAATAATGTACTATTCAGTCTTAAACTGATTTCATTTAATTATATGTTAATTAATGAGTTAATTAAAAGTAAAACCATTAGTTTAGTAGCCATAATTATTTAAAGAACAAATTTCGTAATTTTCTTAGAAAAAAAAATTAAATTATGCAACTAATTATCAAAACCTCAATTATGTCAAATAATGAAAGTTTTAAAATGTTTTATTGTTATTTATCACTTTATTAATTTTTAAAAGATGAACGGTGCCCATGCAATGCAAATAATTCACAAATAAACACTGAAATTCAACAAAAACCTATGAAATTAATTTATTTATCGAATTTTGTAAGAGCATTTAGTAGGTGAAAAATCACATGCTCACAACCAGTTGTTTCCCAAGGGTGTAACTTGAACCGAGTGTTTATTTTTGTTTTTAGAGTAGTTAGGAAGAAATTGAGTAACTGAGAAATATCCTATGACATGTTTGATGCCGGCATATCAGGTTATGACATACATTCTGCTTTCCTTTATATTGGGTTTGACATGTTTGATGCCTGAGTAAAAATAAATGGCCTATTTTGTGATGTCTTAGCTCAGTTGTTTGACTTGTATGCTACATAGTGTAATATTGCTTAATTCTCTCAATTTTGTGTGCTTGCTTGACTTGAGAGTTGAATAAAACCATTGTGATTGAGTCTTATGCAATGTGTGAGTAAGGGTTAGTGATTTTCTATGCTATCCTGTGTAGTCTAGAACTTGCCCTGTGTGTTAATCGAAGAGAAATTGTAGGTTATGCTAGTCTAGGGAATGACGTAGGCATTTTCTTATTTGATCAAGGATGTGCTTGTCATATAAGAATTACATTTTCGTTGCTAGCCCCTTTGAGCCGTTTGAGCTTTTCTTTGGTACCCACATTACAAGCCATACATTTTTGTTGCTAGCCCATTTGAGACGTTTGACCTTTTCTTTTGTACCCACATTACAAGCCGTACCCCTATGTTGTTCTTAAATTGAGATTTTTGCACCTTTTCCTTCTAAGGCACTTAGTCTCTAAAAGAAGTAAGGTGAGATATCGGGGATTAACGTTTGAGTGAAGCCATAGAAAGGCCTGTTAGTGCACTAAAAATTGTATTCAAGCATTACTAGCCATTGAATCTTCATGTATGGAGTGTGTGTAGGAAAGAAAGAAAAAAGATGATAGTGAAAGTATGTACAAAAAGACACACACCTCCATTTTTTATTAATTTGTGCAAGAGAAAAGATAGAAGTGCTTAATTGAAAAAGGGCTATGTTGAATATGAATTGTGGCAAGTGAATTGGTTGAGAAAACTATGTGTTGATTTGTGAAGGTAGTGTATTAAACTGCTTAGGAGGGTTAGTCACTATTACTAAATATATACTACACGTCCCTTAGCCTACATTACAACCTTAAAAGTCCTAATTGATCCTAGATTTGGCTTACTTGAATTAGTGGAGATCTACACTACGGGCAAGCTTATGGTACGACCACGGGATGCATATGAATTCTTTGTGAGAGTGAGGGCATTTGTTCAATTGTGTGATGTCCTTAAATTATGTTCAAAAGCATATTTGAATGTGAGGACTATTTATATTCACTCTTTTGTTTGTTGGTGAGGGCACATGATCTCATGAACGATTGGTAATGTTGTAAACTTTCTTGTTGGGTAGGTGCGTGAATTGAGAGGGCTTAGTGGTTGCAAGTCGATTCTTGAGGTTTGGTGGTTGCGATTAGGTTGTTGGTATGATTGATTAAATTGTTATACTTGGGCATGTTTAAAGAAGGGAAAGAATGTGAAATTTTGTATGTTCATACTTGATTGCCGGTATCGATCATAGTTAAGGGGTAATATGTGTGATTGAAAAGTAAAATACTCCTTGTTAATGAAATGTGTACGTGTTGAAGGATATTGCTCGAGGACGAGCAAGAGTCTAAGTGTGGGGTATTGATGCGTAGCTAGAATCCATAGTTTTAAGCATTATGTACCTTACATTTTATGTGCTTTTGTGACAAAAATACATGTTATATGTGCATAATCGAGTCTATTTCATGTGTAGGTGATTTGGAGATGGAAACTGAGCTAGATGGGTGCATAAACGTCAAAAATACGCTCAAGAGTCGAAAAGGAGTGACCCGGGCCATAGCTGGGTGTTTTTTCCCTAAAGCCTGGCATAACCAGGAGTTAGTGGGGCGTTAGACACCAAATGCCAGGCCTACCCAGGCTATAGCTGGGCGTTTGGGGCTTAACGCCTGGGGTCCCTGGTCCGGTAAATTCTGAGTTTTGAAGGTTTTAAGTGTTTCCCGGTTTGAATAGAAGTCTCCTACACGTTTAGGGTTTGTCCCAAACATAAAAATAGACCCCAAAACACAACTTTGAGGGGAGGATTCCATTTTCGGAAAGAAGATACACACAAGATCATTGAGGAAGCAAAGGATTATCAATTATTTTTATCTTATTCTAGTATTTTCCATTTATGCAAAACTTATGCAATTGTTTGATTCTAGCATGAGTGGCTAAACACCCATTGTTCTGGGGTTGTGGTTGAGCCATGAATATTGTTATTCGACATTAACTTAACTTTGATTATAGTTCACTCAATATATGGTTGTTTCTTCAATTCTGCGTTGAATTTCTTAATTGTTTGGCCAACAGTTAGGTTCTATATACTATCTATGTTATGCTTGGGAAAGCCGTATATAGATTAGAGAAGAATTGAAGAGAGCGCGATCTTAACCCTTCAGGGGAGCGGATTTGTGGTTAGGATAGGAATATACCTAGTCACCGTGCTTAATTAAACATCGTAATCTTAGTGCGTTCTAATAGATTAATTTCATAGGAATATAGGCGTTAATCTATTGAGAATAGGCGAGTAGTACTTCGGGAGAAGGCTACGAGAGCAATTATCGATTAATTAGAAACCATGAGTGAATTATATGAAAGGAAGAGTTAGTTAGAATGCAATACGAGTGGTGAATTGATCACTACCCTGGAATATTTGTCTCTATTGAATACACACAACAATATTCTTGTCTCTTGATAATTAGTTAGTTCGTAGAATCGTAGTATAATTTAGTTACATTCATGGATTTTGGCTTTGATCTTGATTACATAACAATTAGAGTGATTCAACAAGTAGTTTACGCAAGTCCTTGTGGGTTCGACATTCAATTTAACATTATATTACTTTCTACGACCACGTATACTTGCGTGTGCATTTTGGGACCAACATATATATATATATATATATATGTATCATGCATTTCATGAAAGTAGCCCTCAGAGCCGCTCAGATGCTACAAGTTGTATGTCCTCTATCTCACTTTATGTTATTGTTCTTATTTATGCTTTCCTGCCTTACATACTTAGTACTTTATTCGTACTGACATCCCTTTTGCCTAGGGACGCTGCATTTTAATGCCCGCAGGTCTCGATAGATAGGTTGAGAGTCCTCCAAGTAGGCTATCAGCTCAGCAGAAGATGTTGGTGCGCTCCATATGCTCCGGAGTTGCTCATTGGGTCAGTCTAATTTAGATATGTATTGAGTGGTATGTCGGGGCCCTGTCCCGGCCTTATGATGTTTATGTACTCTTAGAGGCTTGTAGACATATGTCATGTGCATAAAAGATTGTATAACCTTGTCGGTCTATATTCAGTGTACGAGTGATCATGTCAGCCTTATAGGCCTGTATGTCGCATGTATAAGTTTCTATATAATGTTGGGTCATCCTATGTCTAGTACGCACATATATTTTATTCTTGTTATCTCATGACAGCCTTTTTGCCCATTTACCCATGATAGTACGATAAGAAAAATATGTTACATTGGTACTCGGTTGAGTAAGGCACCGGGTGCCCGTCGTGGCCCTTCGGTTTGGGTCGTGAAAATATATGGCTGGAGATGATAGTGATGTGGATTTGGTTGCAAGAGCGGCAGCACAACAACAAGAATAAGCTGCACAGGATGCTAAAGAAGCAACTATTAGATATGCACAACGCATTTATGAAGAAGAGATGGGGTACAGACTTAATCGAAATCAGCCTTTGGCTGCAATCCTGATTAGAAACATAGCTCCCACCGCTGGGAGACCACTTGGTGATTACACTACACCGGTCTACAACCAAGGTTTGTTAAGTATCAGACCACTTCCACTTGCAGCGAACAATTTCAAATTGAAGAAAGGGTTGCTCCAAACTCTTCAAAACTGCTGTGTCTTCAGAGGAAAAATGAACAAAAATCCAAATAACCATCTAATGGACTTTGAGGAGATTATGAACACCTTTCAAAAAAATGGTGTTTCACAAGATGCAGTTTACTTAAGGGCATTCCCCTTCACACCCAAATATGATACAATGCAGTGGCTTCGAAGCTTGCCCCAGGGATCAATTAGAACATGGGGGGAGATGACCAAAATATTTCTTGATAAATAATTCTCCTCAGCTATAACGGGCAAGTTTAGAAGAGAGATCCATAACTTCTGCCAGAAAGATAGTGAAACTGTCTTTGACGCTTGGGAGAGGTTTAAGGAGATAGTCAGAAAGTGTCAACATAGTGGAACTGAACTCTAGATGCACATCTAGGATTTTTTGGATGGATTGACATCGGCCTCACGTAGATCATTGAGAAATGATTTGGAGGCTCTTTGATCAAGAATACACAATAGGAGATAGTAACTAATCTTGATGAATTGTCTGAAGATGCAAATCAGTGTCCCTCTGAGAGTGTTGAAAGAAGAAAAGCGACTGGTGTGCACCAGGTTGATGTTAACATATCTGTGCACGTACAACTTGATGCTATAGGCAATGAGATAACAAAGCTAACCTTAGATTCAATACAGGTGAGACTCATGTAGCTTGCGATATATGTGGAAGAGGACACCCTACTCTTGAGTGTCATGCCTCAACTGAGGAAGTGAATGCTGTGGGGAATTACAACTTTAATGCAATGAGTAACAGACACCACATTCTTTCATGGAGTTCACCTACGGGTACAACAAATGCATGGCAACAAAATAATCCTAGAACCCCAAGGACAAGGAGCTCTAGTTTCCCAAAATCAGTAGAGGTAGAAATTTCAGCCTTAACAACCCATTCAGTCTAGTTTAGAAGATCTCATGAAGTCCTTCATTCAGAAAAATGATGAGAAACTTGAAATTCATTGTGCAACTATAAGGGAACATGGAGCATCTATCATGGAAATAGGTACTGGTCTTCAAAATTTGGAGAGACAAGTGAGACATATTGTAATAGTATTATCTAAAAGGATCCCAGGTACTTTGCCAACTGCACTGAAAGAAACCCCAAAGAAATAGTAAATGCTGTGATTCTGAGAAGTGGGCAAGTGTTGAAAGAGCCCACCCCGGTCCAAAAAGAGGTTATACCTGATAAAGGAAGTGGGGATCAACTGAAACATTAGGATGGTAAGAAGAAGAAAGGCAAGAAGATAACTGAGAAAAAGGAGAAGGAAGAGAATTCAAGAAGGGATGAATCTAAAAAGAGAAAGCACATGCCAGCTTTACCTTTTCTCCAAAAACTATATAGAGAAAAGTTAGACAAGAAATTTGAGAGATTTATGGTATGCTGAAATAGGTTAATGTAAATTTTCCATTCACAGCGGTGCTATCCCAAATGCCAGCTTATGCCAAATTTTTGAAGGAAATCTTGACAAAGAAGAGGAAGATAGAAGAGACCTCAGTGTTCAAGCTCACAGATCATTGTAGTGCAATCTTGTAAAACAAAATCCCACATAAATGTGGAGATCTAAGGAGTTTTATTATACGTTTCTCTTTAAGCTCTATTCATTTTTATAAGTCTTTATGTGATTCTGGTGCTTCAATTAATCTAATGCCTTTGTCTATTTACAGGAAGCTGGAGAATGATATTGGAGAGATAATGTCAACACCAATATCTTTGCAGCTGGCTGATCAAATGACTTTGATACCCGAGGTGATAGTGGAAGATGTTTTAGTTCGGGTAGATAGGTTTGTATTTTCTATAGATTTTTTAGTGGTGAATATAGAGTAAAACCAGGAGGTACCCCTTATATTAGGAGGACCATTCTTAGAAACGGGAGTAGAGCAATATTAGATATACACGAGAGAAGACTCATGCTTAGAGCGGGCGAGGAGACTGTGACTTTTGAGATAAATGTAGAAACAGGGGTTAAAAAGGAGAAGACAATTGCAAGTGTTGAGCGTAGGTGAAGAGTTCAAAAGAGAAGGTTGCAGTGACTGAGAAAGATAAGTATGAGGTGTATCCCAAGAAGGATGAGAAGAAGATATCTGCATGGATGTGTGCATTGGTTTGGTCGCGTGAAATGGAGCCGACTTCAACTCAGACACCGACTAGATATTTAGGGAAGTTTCCTTTACCTTATGCTCTTTAATTATGTGTTATAGGGACATGCCACAACTTAAAGTGTGGGGTAGGGTGATATTTTGTACGTATGTATGTATATTAGTTTTAGTTTTTATGTTAGTTTTTGTTGTTTTAGTAGTTAGAGATAGAATAAATTAAAAAAAACCATAAAAATTAATTTTTTTTTGACTTTTCGTGACTGTGGATATCATTTGACAGGTTTCTTGAGGGATTAAAGTCTCTATAAAAGACAAAAAGATTTTATTTTCTTAGGTAGTGTAATAATTCCCCCTTGGTTTTTCTTTGTGTCGCGTTTCTTTTCCAAGAGTTTTGTTTGAACCTGATGTAGTTTTTTTGTAGAATAGTAGGAAACCTTGTGCTATGATTTGAATTGAAAGCAACATCTCTTGACTTGGTTATGCCTTGAGAATAGTGAGTACTTTAGTTATGCTGCTCAAGCTCAGTTTTTGACTCTTGTATAAGTACCTTAAAGTTTATGATCTTAACTCTACTGAACTGTTTTGACTAGAGAGTCTTGATAGTCCAATCTTGAGTGAGTTATGTGCCATGTGTGCGTGAGGTTTTTTCTATTTTTTGCATTGCATTTGATGTCTAAAACTTTCCCCGTGTGTTTAAAAAGCAACATAGTAGTTTTATTCAGTCTTAGAAGTGGTATATGCATTTCTTTATTGAGCCAATTATATGCTTTTACCCACCTAATTGTTATGTATCATATTAAACCCCTTTGAGCCTGTAATATTGTTTCTTTGGCAACCACATTACAAGCTTTACTTATTTTTTTTTTGAATTAACCATCTATTTGAACCATTTACCACCCATTAACATTTCAATTTGTTATGAACTTTATAAAAGTTGAAGTGTGATGTTTTTGGGCTGGCTTTTGAGTGGAACCATTGAAATAAGGAAAAAGGTGCATTGTTTTGAAAAAGTGAGACCCATTTGAATTGAAAAAGAAAAGAGAAAAAAAATTATTTTATGATTGTGAAAAATATTCCATGATAGTGGTAACTCTTGATGTAATCGTGCTTAAAGAAGTTCGGAGTTAATGTATATTTATGAGAAGGTGTAGTTATGGTTTGAAATATGTGTGGGGTTTTTAACAATGAAATGTATGTATTAAAGTGGTTAGGGAGGTGTAGTCACTCTTATAACTAAATGTATCCTACCCGTCCTGCAACCTACATTACAACCAATTAAAGTACTACTTGATCCTTGACTGAATGAGTTCGATTAGTTGAGTAGTACCCTACGGGCAACCTATGGTTCATCTTTTGTGGCATATGAATGTTATTTCTTGAGGGTGAGTGAATTTTTTGTATTTTGAGTTCCTAGTTGTGCTTAAATTTATTGTGTGTAGAACTACCCTCTATTTTTGTGAGGGAAATTGATTCATGAAGGAAAGGTAATGTCGTTGACCTATGTGTTAGAGTAAGTGAATGGGTTATATACAATGTCTGGTGATTTGAGTCAAATTTTGAGGTTAGGATGTTACAGTATTGTGATTAATCTATTTTAAGTATTCTTGGTATGATGAGTTATGCGAGTTGCTTAAAAAGGTCATGTCTAAAATAAAGTGTAGTTTGATTCCTCGAGGACGAGAAATGGTTTAAGTGTGGGGTGTTGACGGTAGGCTATAATCTCGTGTTTTAGTCGATTATGGCTCTCCAATTTACTGCACTTTAATTGAGTTTGAGCATTAATTGCTAGTGTTTTGAAATAATTTTTTTATTTTATGCTTTGTAGGAGGATTCCGAGCTGTGTAGAAGTTATGGAATGAATTTGAGTGAATTTGAGCTTTGAAGTCTGATTAAAAGCCCAAGGGATTAGCCGGGATCGCGTTCAAGGGTCGAAAACCACGTTTGAATATCAAAAAGTGAAGAAAAATCCCGAACTCGGCGCGCCTGTGCAATTTTTACAAAGTATTTGTCTTATTTTTCACAAGAGTAGGTGTTTTCATCAAGTCCGGACCCTACTTGGTATATATACATGGAAAAACATTATTTTATGGACTTTTGACACATCTAATACCTAAGGAGGCTATGGAGGAGTTGGACAAAAAAAAGCACAGGGAATTCATCATTGTCACGACCCCAAATCCTAAGCCGGCCGTGATGGCGCCTATCATGGAACTAGGCTAGCCAACCATTTCAGATTATCAATATATCCCATAATTTTCCTAAAAATTTAGCAGATTTTAAAAATATTAGAAAGAGATAAAACAAATACACACTTCCCCAAAACCTGGAGTCAATTGTCATGAGCATCGAAGACTGAAAATACAATGTACAATAGTGACTTGCTATAACAAAAGTCTGAGGTACAAAAGACCAATAGAAGCTATAATCTGAGGGAAGGAAAGGTGGTGAGCTGCGGATGCTGAACAGCTACCTCAATCCTCGAACAACTCCAAGCTCCTCTGGAAATAAACTAGAGAGATGGTCCAGTACCTGGATCTGCACACAGAGGTGTAGGGAGTAATGTGAGTACGCCAACTCAGTAAGTAATCAATGTAACTAAAAACTTGAGTGTAGTGACGAGCATATAGATCATGTAAATCCATATAATGAATAACAATGGAAATGAATAATCAAGTCAGGAATCTACAATTCCGAAAATTTCATAAAACTCTGGTTTCCATTTAAAAATCTCGTATGAAAACATTTATCCAACATTTGTTATCAGAGGCTAAGGGTAAAGAAGAGTGTAAGCACCATTTTCATAAAATATAAGCCCCTCGGGCATAATATCACTCACAATAAAGCCTNATATATATATATATATGTTTATACTGCTGCGGCGTGCAGCCCGATCCATATATATAACATACGTTGTGGCATGCAGCCCGATCCATATAATAGTCGACTGCGCTTACTAGGGGTGTACAGACTCCTGGAGGGGCTCCTTCAGCCCAAGCTCTATATTTGCTACGACGTGCAGCCCAATCCAATATATATATTGCTGTGGCGTGCAACCCGATCCATATATAACATATATTGCTGCGGCGTGCAGCCCTATCCGTATATATATAATCTATATTGCTACGGCGTGCAGCCCGACCCACATATAATATATAACATATATATTAATGCAGTGTGCAACCCGTCCCATAACTATCATCACATACTCGGCGCTCGGCCTAACATATATATACTGCTGCGGCGTGCAACTCGATCCATAGCTATCCTCACATGCTCGGCTCTCGGCCTGACTCAGTCACCCGCACAAGCCTCTTGGGCAATTTATCTCAACACAAGGGACTCAGCTCCAAATACTTTTCAGAGTTTTCAAAGCAGTGTGATAACAGCGGAAATAACAACAAGTAGGAAACATGACTGAGTTCACAATTGTTCTAACACGATAAGGGTAGAATAGTGTAAAAGTAGCCAAACATGGAAAAATATCCCTGAGGGTCTAAATAGGGGTCGGCACAAGGCCCCAACCATGGCTCACAACCCATAAACAAGTATAAAATTCCAAAACACAGGATACTATAAGGTTTCAAACCGAATACGCGGATTAATAGTCGTTACGAGACGGACCAAGTCACAATCCCTATCGGTGCACGCCCCCACGCTCGCCACCTAGCGTGTGCGTTATNAAGTGTGGGGTGTTGACGGTAGGCTATAATCTCGTGTTTTAGTCGATTATGGCTCTCCAATTTACTGCACTTTAATTGAGTTTGAGCATTAATTGCTAGTGTTTTGAAATAATTTTTTTATTTTATGCTTTGTAGGAGGATTCCGAGCTGTGTAGAAGTTATGGAATGAATTTGAGTGAATTTGAGCTTTGAAGTCTGATTAAAAGCCCAAGGGATTAGCCGGGATCGCGTTCAAGGGTCGAAAACCACGTTTGAATATCAAAAAGTGAAGAAAAATCCCGAACTCGGCGCGCCTGTGCAATTTTTACAAAGTATTTGTCTTATTTTTCACAAGAGTAGGTGTTTTCATCAAGTCCGGACCCTACTTGGTATATATACATGGAAAAACATTATTTTATGGACTTTTGACACATCTAATACCTAAGGAGGCTATGGAGGAGTTGGACAAAAAAAAGCACAGGGAATTCATCATTGTCACGACCCCAAATCCTAAGCCGGCCGTGATGGCGCCTATCATGGAACTAGGCTAGCCAACCATTTCAGATTATCAATATATCCCATAATTTTCCTAAAAATTTAGCAGATTTTAAAAATATTAGAAAGAGATAAAACAAATACACACTTCCCCAAAACCTGGAGTCAATTGTCATGAGCATCGAAGACTGAAAATACAATGTACAATAGTGACTTGCTATAACAAAAGTCTGAGGTACAAAAGACCAATAGAAGCTATAATCTGAGGGAAGGAAAGGTGGTGAGCTGCGGATGCTGAACAGCTACCTCAATCCTCGAACAACTCCAAGCTCCTCTGGAAATAAACTAGAGAGATGGTCCAGTACCTGGATCTGCACACAGAGGTGTAGGGAGTAATGTGAGTACGCCAACTCAGTAAGTAATCAATGTAACTAAAAACTTGAGTGTAGTGACGAGCATATAGATCATGTAAATCCATATAATGAATAACAATGGAAATGAATAATCAAGTCAGGAATCTACAATTCCGAAAATTTCATAAAACTCTGGTTTCCATTTAAAAATCTCGTATGAAAACATTTATCCAACATTTGTTATCAGAGGCTAAGGGTAAAGAAGAGTGTAAGCACCATTTTCATAAAATATAAGCCCCTCGGGCATAATATCACTCACAATAAAGCCTCTCGGGCAAGCCTCTCAGTCACTCGTGACTCCACTATCAGTATCTCATGCTCTCACTTAACCCTCGTACTCAGCAAGTACTATGAACACACACCACTGCTGCGGCGGGAAGCCCGCTTCACTACTATATATATATATATATATATATATATATATATGTTTATACTGCTGCGGCGTGCAGCCCGATCCATATATATAACATACGTTGTGGCATGCAGCCCGATCCATATAATAGTCGACTGCGCTTACTAGGGGTGTACAGACTCCTGGAGGGGCTCCTTCAGCCCAAGCTCTATATTTGCTACGACGTGCAGCCCAATCCAATATATATATTGCTGTGGCGTGCAACCCGATCCATATATAACATATATTGCTGCGGCGTGCAGCCCTATCCGTATATATATAATCTATATTGCTACGGCGTGCAGCCCGACCCACATATAATATATAACATATATATTAATGCAGTGTGCAACCCGTCCCATAACTATCATCACATACTCGGCGCTCGGCCTAACATATATATACTGCTGCGGCGTGCAACTCGATCCATAGCTATCCTCACATGCTCGGCTCTCGGCCTGACTCAGTCACCCGCACAAGCCTCTTGGGCAATTTATCTCAACACAAGGGACTCAGCTCCAAATACTTTTCAGAGTTTTCAAAGCAGTGTGATAACAGCGGAAATAACAACAAGTAGGAAACATGACTGAGTTCACAATTGTTCTAACACGATAAGGGTAGAATAGTGTAAAAGTAGCCAAACATGGAAAAATATCCCTGAGGGTCTAAATAGGGGTCGGCACAAGGCCCCAACCATGGCTCACAACCCATAAACAAGTATAAAATTCCAAAACACAGGATACTATAAGGTTTCAAACCGAATACGCGGATTAATAGTCGTTACGAGACGGACCAAGTCACAATCCCTATCGGTGCACGCCCCCACGCTCGCCACCTAGCGTGTGCGTTATCTCATTTATCAACACAATATCAATAACGGGGTGTCATACCCTCAGGTTTAGAGTTACAATCGTTACTTACCTCAAAACAACCCAAAAGCTACTCCGCAATACGCTTGCCCCTCGATTTGGCTCACAAATGCTCCGAATCTAACCAAAATCAAATTAGCATCATCAATATACGCTAACGGAACAAAACTCAATCGAAAAATATAAATTTTAACACAATTCTCGAAATTCGGCCAAATGCAAGCCCCAGTCCCACGTCTCGGAATTCAATAAAATTTACATCACTAGAATTCTCATCCTCCCATGATTCAATACATACCAAAAACTCCACAATTGGACCATAATTGCTCACTCAAATCACCAAAAGAATTTCCAATCTTCCTCCCCTTTTTTCCCAACTTTTTTCACTTTAATTCTTCAAATTACAAGCCTAATCCGTACAAAATAGCATAGAACGAGTTTTATAATCTGGGAACTTACCTCCACTGAAGACCTTCGAATTCTTTCTTGAATTTGCTCTCAAACAAGGTCCACCCGCATGCAACAATGTAAGAATAACCAAAATTTCACGGAGACACTCTTTTATACTGTTCTGCCTAGTTAATCTGCATCTACGGACCTTTCCTTGCACCCACAGACCCGCATAGGCGTTCCTAGGTGCGCACCTGCGAAAAACCACTAAAAGTCCAATTCTCGCACATGCGGTCCCTTTTCCGCACATGCGGCTTCGCAGGTGCAGTCAATTCTTCGCACCTGTGGACTCCTCCTGCCTAGCATCTTTTCTCACCTGCGCATGGACCTTCGCACCTGTGGTGTCGCACTTGCGGCTGCTTGTCCGCTGGTGCGGCCACACCAATAACTTAACACCAGCAGCTATTTGCTGCAAATTTCCTAAGTTCAAACCTCCGCCAACCATCTGAAATCAATTCGGAGCTCATCGGGGTCCTAACCAAACATACCAACACACCCCATAGCATGAATCAAACTTATTTGAGCCTTCGGAACAACAAAAACAACACAAAAACACCAAAATTAGATCAAATTCAAACCTAGAAACTTTAAAACTTCTAAACTTCATTGTTGATGCAGAAACCAACCAAAACACATTCGATTGACCTGGAAATTTGCACACATATCAAAAATGACATTACAAACCTGCTCAAACTGTCAGAATTCCATTCCAACCCCTAGATCCTATTTTCCACTACCGACCGAAAATCGCCAAAAACTAACTTTCGGCAATTCAAGCCTAATTCTAGATCGGACATCAAAACTTCATTCCGAACACACTCCTAAGTCTTAAATCACCTAACGAAGCTATCCGAGCCATAAAATCCGCATTCCAAGATCGTTTACCAATAAGTCAACTCCCAGCTGATTTTTTAACTATTAAGCTACTTCAAGAGACTAAGTGTCTCTGATCTCACCACGACCACTCCGAACCCGAACCAACCGACCTAACACAACATAAATCGGCTAAGAAACATATGATAAAGAAGAAATGGGGGAAACGGGGCTAATCTCACGAAATTACTGACCGGGTCATTACATCCTCCCCCTCTTAAACAAACGTTCGTCCTCGAACGGGTCTAAAATTATACCTGGAGTCTCGAATAAGTGAGGATATCTGTCCCGCATCTCCCGCTCGGACTCCCAGGTGAAATCCTCCACCGGCTTTCCTCTCCACTAAACCTTTACTGAAGCTATAACCTTAGACCTCAACTGTCTGAACTAGCGACCTAAATTAGCCATTGGTTCTACCTTATATGACATATCACCCTCGAGCTGAACCATGTGAAGTCCAAAACATGAGACGGGTCACCAACATACTTCCGGAGCATCGAAACATGGAACACCAGATGAATACTCGATAAGCTGGGAGGCATGGCAAGCCTATAAGCCACTTCCCCAATCCTCTAAAGCACCTAAAAATGCCTAATAAATCGGGGACTCAACTTTCCCCTCTTCCTGAATCTCATAACACCCTTCATGGGTGACACCTTCAGTAGTACCTTCTCCCCAACCATGAAAGATACATCTGGGACCTTCCGGTGCGCATAACTCTCTGCCTAGACTGCATCGTATGAAGCCGCTCCTGAATCAATTACAACTTGCCCAACGCATCCTGAACCAAGTCTGTGCCCAATGGCCTAGCCTCGTCCGGCTCAAACCAACCACCCAGAGATCTGCACCTCCTACCATATAAAGCCTCATACGGAGCCATTTTGATACTCGACTGATAACTATTATTATAAGCGAACTCCGCGAGTGGCATAAACTAGTCCCATGAACCCCCAAAATCAATGACACATACACGCAACATATCCTCCAAACTCTGGAATATCAAATCTCTGAAGCAGTCCACCTAGCCTCTGGTGCTCATACTTGACCTGCTAACAGTTGAGACACCGAGCCACAAACTCAACAATATCTCTCCTCATCCGCCTCCACCAATAATGCTGTCTCAGATCCTGATACATCTTCGCGGCACCCGGATGGATGGAATACCGCGAACTATGGGCCTCAACTAGAATCAAATCTCGAATCACATCTACATTGGGCACGCAAATTCGGCCCTGCATCCTCATGACCGCATCATCACCAATAACCACATCCCTGACATCACCACGACGGACCTTTTCCTAAAGAACAAGCAAGTGTGGATCATCATACTGGCGTGCTCTGATCTGATCATAAAGAGAAGACCTGAAGGCTACACAAGCCAATACCTGTGGAGGCTCTGATAGATCTAATCTCACCAACTAACCTGCTAAAGCCTGAACATCAAGTGCTAAAGGCCGCTCTACTAATATAAGGTAGGCTAAACTCCCCAAACTCTCAGCTCGCGACTCAGGGCATCGGCCACTACATTGGCCTTCCCCGGATGATATAAGATAGTGAGGTCATAATCCTTGAGAAGCTCCAACCACCTCCTATGACGCAATTTCAGATCCTTCTACTTAAACAGATGCTGCAAACCACGGTGATCTGTGAAAATCCCACAATGCACTCCATATACATAATGACGCCAAATCTTCAAGGCGTGAACAATAGTTGCTAGCTCAAGATCGTGCACTGGATAATTCTTCTCACGCACCTTCAACTGTCTGGACGTGTAGGCAATCACCCTACTGTCCTGCCTCAAAACCGCTCCAAGGCCAACTCTCGAGGCATCACAGTAAACTGTATAAGAACCTGAACCCGTAGGCAAAATCAATATCAAAGTTGTAGTCAAAGCTGACTTGAGATTCTGAAAGCTCCCATCACTCTCCTCAGTCCACCTGAACTGAGCACCCTTCTGGGTCAATATGGTCATGCGTGATGCAATAGATGAAAATACCTCGACAAAACGACCGTAGTACCCTGCCAAACCAAGGAAACTGCGAATCTCAGTGCTGATGATGGTCTAGGCCAACTCTACACCGCCTTTACCTTCTTCGGATCAAGCTGAATACCCTAACTGGACACCACGTGCCCCAAGAATGCTACCGAATCAAGCCAGAACTCACACTTCAAAAATTTTGCATACAATCTATTCTCTCTCAAGGTCTAAAGCACAACTCTCAGTTGCTGCTCATGATCCTCCCGAGATCAGGAATGCACAAGGATATTGTCAATGAACACGATGGAAAAAGAATCCAGATAAGGTCGGAATACACTGTGCATCAAGTGCATAAAGGCTGCTGGGGCATTGGTTAGCCCGAATGGCATAACGAGAAACTCATAATGACCATATCTAGTCCTGAAAGCAGTATTCGGGATGTTTGGCCCCCGAATCTTCAACTGATGATAGCCGGAACGCAAGTCAATCTTAGAAAATACTCTGGCACCCTGCAACTGATCGAACAAGTCATCTATACGAGGCAAGGGATACCGGTTCTTCACTGTAACTATGTTCAGCTGCCGATAATCAATACACATACGCATAGAACCATCCTTCTTCTTTACAAACAACACAAGTGCACCCCAAGGTGACACACTAGGCCGAATGAATCCCTTATCTAGGAGTTCCTGAAGCCGCTCCTTTAATTCCTTTAGCTCCGCTGGTGCCATACGATAAGGTGGAATAGAAATAGGCTGAGTGCCTGGCACCAGGTTGATACCAAAATCAATGTCCCTGTCAGGTGGCATGCCTGGCAGGTCTGCAGGAAACACGTCCAAAAAGTCACGGACCATTGGAACCGAATCAATAGCGGGAGTCTCACCACTGTCATCCCTCACAAAAGGCAGATACGATAAACACCCCTTCTCAACCATACGCTTAGCCTTCAGGTAGAAAATCACCCTACTAGGCTCATAATTGGAAGAACCTCTCCACTCAACCCTCGGACATCCCGGCATAACTAAGGTCACGGTCTTAGTGTGACAATCAAAACAACATGACACGGAGATAACCAATCCATGCTCAATATCACATCAAAATCGACCATGATGAGTAACAGTAGGTCCACTCGGGTCTCCAGACCCCCAATAGATATCACACGCGACCGATACATACGATCCAAAACAATAGTATCGCCCACCAGAGTCGACATATGAACAGATGTAACTAAAGACTCACGGGGCATATTGAGAAAATGGAAAAAAAATATGATGAAACATAGGAATATGTAGAACCAGGGTCGAATAAAGCCAATGTATCTCGGCAACAGATTGAGACAATACCTGAGATCACTACATCGGAGGCCATAGCATCTGGCCTGGCTAGAACGGCATACATACGGGCCTGACCTCCACCTGCTCGACCTCCCCCTCTAGGGTGGCTTCTAGCTGGCTGACTATCACCCCTGGCTGCTTGGGTGAGTGGTGAAGTAACTGGAGCTGAAGTCGAAGGCTGGCTCCTCAGCTGAGATGGACCTCCAAGAAGATGAGGACACTGCCTCCTCATATGCTTGAACTCTCCACACTCATAACAGCTCCCTGGAGCTGGAGACTGTGATTGAAATGAACCCCTGGCACCAGAATGGCCACTAGGAGAACCATGCATAGAAGAACCCTGAGCTGATGGTGCTCGAGCTGTACTCTGGGCTGGAAGGGCACTGAATGAAGAATGGCCTTGCTGAAAACCATGAGGGACATGCCCCGAAGATGCACCACTATAGGCTAGGCAGCCTGAATGAATGGCCTTTGCCATGCTGAAACTTCCCCCTGGAAGGAGCACCACTACAACCACCCGATCCACGAGGCCTCTTGGCCTCCCTCTCTACCCGCTCCTGGCGGCGAACCGACTCAATATCCTGAGTAATATCGACAACCTACTCGAATATAGCATCTGATACTCTCTCCCGGGTCATGAAAAGGCGTAGCTGATAAGTAAGGCCATCTACAAACCTCCTAATCCTCTCCCTGTCAGTAGGGACCAACTCTGTAGCATGACGAGCCAACTCCGAAAACCGAATCTCATACTGCGTCACTAATATTCCCCCCTTACGCAACTGCTCAAAATGTTTGCGTTGCTCCTCCCTGTGAGACTAGGGTACGTACTTCTCCAAATAGATAGTGGAGAACTGCTTATGGGTGAGGGGTGCTGAACCAACAAGCCTACGCCTCTCAAAATACTCCCACCAAGAGAAGGCAGCACCAGAGAACTGAAAAGTAGCAAATGAGACCCCACTAGTCTCCAAAATCCCAGCAGTACGCAGCATCCTCTAGCACTTGTCTGGAAAACCCTGGGCATACTCGCCCTCAGCACCACTGAATGTCGGAGGTTGTAGTCTACTAAACCTCTCCAGTCGACGCTGCTCATCATCTGGCATAGCTGGGCCTGCGAAGTCCTGAACTGGAGCAACCGACTGGGCTGGAACCGCACCCGGTGTCTCCTAGCCCTGAGTGGCCTGGTCAGGTGTCTGGGCAACTGGAGTCTGATTGTCTCCCCCGACCTAAGAAATAGCGGGAACAGCCTGAGCAAGGGTGGTACACACAGTCAAGATCTGAGCCAAGGTCTCCTGAAGACCCGGAATAACAATAGGCACTGTCGGTGCCTGAGCCTGTCCCGCTGGAGCATCTGCGATGGGTCCTGATCCTGAGTAGTAGGGGGATCAAATGATATTGCCCTAGCTGCCGAACGAGCTGCCCCTACCTCTACCACGGCCTCAACAGCGGCCTCGACCCCTCGCTGGTCTAGCTGGTGGTTGATCGCCATGATCGGTAGTGCGAGTCCTCACCAACTGTGAGAGAATGAAACAACAGAAGTTTAGATTTCGAGAATCAATCAAATGGCACGACCGAATTAAAGAAAAATGAGATTGTTCTTAAGGGTTCTGTAGCCTCTTGAAGATAAGTACAAACATCTCCGTACCGATCCGCGAGACTCTACTAAACCTGCTCATGACCGTTGACTCTTATGTGACCTAGGCTCTGATACCAACTTGTCACGACCCCAAATGCTAAGCCGCCCGTGATGGCGCCTATCATGGAACTAGTCTAGCCAACCATTTTAGATTATCAATATATCGTATAATTTCCTTAACATTTAGCAGATTTTAAAAATATCAGAAAGAGATAAAACAAATAAATACTTCCCAAAACCTAGAGTCAACTGTCATGAGCATGTAAGACTGAAAATACAATGTACAATAGTGACTTGCTACAACAAAAGTCTGAGGTACAAAAGACCAAAAGAAGCTATAATCTGAGGGAAGAAAATGAGGTGAGCTGGGGACGCTGAGCAACTACCTCAATCCTCGAACAACTCCAAGCTAGTCTAGAAATCAACTAGAGAGATGGTCCGGTACATGGATCTGCACACAGAGTTGCAGGTAGTAAGGTGAGTACACCAACTCAGTAAGTAATCAATGTAACTAAAAGCTTGAGTGTAGTGACGAGCATTTAAATCATATAAATCCATATAATGAATAACAGTGGAATGAATAATCAAGTCAGGAATCTACAATTCAGAAAATTTCATAAAACTCCGGTTTCCATTTAAAAATCTCGTATAAAAACATTTATCCAACATTTGTTATCAGAGGCTCAGTGTAAAGAAGAGTGTAAACAACATTTTCATAAAATATAAGCCCCTCGGGAACAATATCACTCACAATAAAGCCTCTCGGGCAAGCCTCTCAGTAACTCGTGACTCCACTATTAGTATCTCATGCTCTCACTTAACACTCGTACACATAGAGTACCATGAACACACACCACTGCTGCGGCGGGCAGCCCGCAGCACGATCAATATATATAACATACACTGCGGCATGTAGCCCGATACATATAATAGTCGATTGCGCTCACTGAGGTGTACAGACTCCTGGAGGGGCTCCTTCAGCCCAAGTGCTATATCTGCTGCGGCGTGCAGCTCGATCCAATATGCATATTTCTGCGGCATGCAGCCCGATCCATATATAACATATATTGCTACGGCGTGCATCCCGATCCGTATATAAATAATCTATATTGCTGCGGCGTGCAACCCGACTCACATATAATATATAACATATATATTGCTTCGGTATGCAGCCCGTACCATAACTATCCTCACATACTCGGCATTCGGCCTAACAAATATATACTGCTGCAGCGTTGTGAACAACTATTTTTTCACCACACCCAAATTCTATACTATTTTGCTATAAATATTAAGGTTATATCTAATCTTAATATGTTAAATTTTTATGTTACTCTTAATAGATTCTATTTAAGAAAATTAAAAACAACAAAAATATTCACATTCTTAGAATATAAGATTTTTTCTATGTTTAAATAGAAGAAAATATATATATACATATATATGTATAT
>ML378034.1:11533-22949 GCA_005239525.1 Nicotiana knightiana | reverse complement strand
TATATATATATATATATATATATATATGTGTGTGTGTGTGTGTGTGTGTGTGTGTATGTGTGTTTTGGACATGTTTCCTCACATACGTTATTCACATGATTCAGCAGTTTATTACCAGATGTTATGCAAGTCCTACCCATATTTCATGTTTATATCTTAGACGTATGCTTATGGGTGTTCGACAAGTAGGACTCAGGCACTTGTCATGGCCTATTGATTTAGGTCGTGGCAGTCAGCATGGCATTAAAAGAGAACTCACATGCGTTGATACGCCACAACAAAATGGAGTGGCTAAAAGGAAGATCTAACACTTAACTGAGACATGTAAGAGTTGGCTTCTTGTCAAGAATTTACCTAGAATCTTGTGGGCTGAAGGCATGAAATAGGTAGCGTATGTGATTAACAGGATGCCGCTTTTTCCGAACAATATGAAGTCTCCCTATGAATTAATATTTGAAGAAAAAATCCTAGCGTTAAACACCTTAGGATTTTTGGCTCTATTTGTCATGTTCACATTCCGGATTCTCAACGGAGCAAGGTGGATGCCAAGGCAAGAAAATACATCTTTGTCGGATATGATGAAAGAAAAAAGGGATGTGATAGAAAGAAAATATCATGCATACATAAGTATTTCTTTTAATTTAAATGCTAATATTTATATTTTATTTGCAGAAAATACCATAAATAAGTAAGAAAAAAAAATCAAGAAGAAAAGAAAAAGAAAAATATAGAAAAGAAATGAGAAAAAAAGCTTGAACGTGATTTGAAGCTTTGCCTTGCAAGCCCGTGACCACCAATTGCAAAGAAAAGAAGCTAAAAGATATGCAAATCAGAAGAAAACGTGATGTAAAATCACCTAACCAAAAGCTTTCAAGTGCATCTATAAAATGGGAACTTGGAGCTAGTTTAAGCGATTGTGACAGAGGAGCAGAAACTTTATCAGATATTACTTTCAAATTATAAATTTTCTATGTTAATTTCTTCAGTTATCCAGTATAGGAAATTACTCTGATTCCTATTTTAATTACTTTTGAATTATTTTTTCTATTTTTTTATTTAATGAGCGTGAATATTTCCGTTATCAGTACTAACTCTATTATGGAGTAACTTTTCTTATGTTGTGAGAATTACATATCTTAATATTTTATATAATAGTAGATATTTGTCACGACCCAAATTTCTCTCCGTTGGGTATCGTGATGACACCTAGTCTTAAGGACTAGGTAAGCCTAATATTCATGGAATAACAATAATAATAATAAAATATTATATTTTTCTAAGATAAAAAATTCTTTATACATTGCATATTCCCAAAACCCGGTAGTACAAGTCATAAGCTTTATAGAATTTACTACAACTTCTAATTACAACTGTTTGGAAGTAACAAAAAATAGTGTAAATGCAAAATAGGAACGTGACTCCGAAGCCTGCGAGCGCAACGACAGGTTTACCTTGAGTCTCCTCGGCAAGAGTCCGCACAGCTACTAACGACCAATACCTGGATCTGCACAAAAATGTGCAGAAGAGTAGTATGAGCACACCACAATGGTGCCCAGTAAGTATCAAGACTAACCTCGGTGAAGTAGTGACGAGAACTCGTCAAGACACCCACTGGTCTAATAAACTGAACAAGTATCAATATAGGAATAAAAGAAAACAAAATGATATACACATAAAGGCTACGCAATATAGCTAACAATACAGTGAATTTGATAAAGAAGGAAAACAATAAGTGTCAGCGGAACCCATGAAAACAACACAAAGATTTGAATAAAACACAAACAATCTGGAGTTTAAATATACAACACGGACAGATAATGACTCAGCAACGTCAACCACTTCTACGACAAATTCGTAGTCATCTCCACGAGGTTCCGAACCTCGGACAAATCACTATTTACGGGTTCCAATATTCGAACCCTAACACTTGGCATCTTGCGCCCTCATTCGAGTGCTAACTGCACGGATGACTTATGCGCCAATTGGGTCATCTCCACCCATACGGTAAGTACAACAAGAGTATCTATACTTGACAACAACAAGGAGCCCTAAATCTATTATTAGTACTTAACTACGTGTATGCTTGTGCAGGTGTCCTAACATGATTCAACAACCCATAAGTATAAGGAAAGAAACGGGCAACACGTACATTGTCATCTCACAAATTTCCACACGAATAAACTCACACAGTAAGTGTCCCAGTACATAATATCAACAACAAGGAAATGCCCCCAGGCCAACACAAGTATCACAAACAATCTCTGACATAGCTCACCTTGTCTCGCCACGTGTGCAATAGTAAAGTATATGCCCGCCTTGTTTCGCCACACGTGCATAAGCATGTTCCCACCTTGTCTCGCCACATGCGCAACCTACATATACATATCCCGCCTTATTACGCTGCATGTGCAATATCAATAGTAATCACGGCACAACAGAAACCTCGTGCAAATCCCCATATCACAACCACACGGCAGAAACCTTGCGCATCACCACAACAAGTACCACAACAACCATAACAATAATACCAGGTACGAATAATACATCAACTCAAGAACCTTCGATCACAAGAAAAGACAAAACTAGTTTACAAGGAATAAACACAATAAAGAATGCTAAGCATATTAAGAACCACTCAACAAGGAAGAAAAATAGCACGTAACAGTCATACCTAAATACACAGGTTAACAACGAGAAACCAACACAAATCCGCTAATTCTATGTACGGGCAAGTCGACTAAGGTGTAGTCTACCCAACTTCCTTTAAGGTTAGGCAATTTCGAGGGTATTCAACAATTTCATTTAAGAACAAGAAACATGAAAATAACCATAACCTCAGTTAAGACCAAACAATTATAGGATGAGATGAGGATAATTACAATTAGAGATAAGCAGTTAAGAAGACCTACAGTAAAATCTTCAGATAAGTCAATTAGGAGTCAAATATGCAATAAGAGTAAATCCAAAAATAAGAAATTCTACATTTAAGCAAATAAATATGCAACTAGAAATTAGGAAATCCAATCATGCCAAGAACAATTCATACTCGGCGAATATAAGGACCTAAGATTCCTAAAGGGTCAACTTTTCACAAATAAGTTCGATCACGCACTCGTCACCTCGCGTACATGGACTACAATCAACATAGAAGACTCAAATCCTAAGGATAAAGGCCTCCGGATGGCTCAAAACCAACTAGAACAACTTTAAAACACACATAAAACTTATAAGGAACTATTCTGGATAATAAAGCTTCAATCTTTAACAAATTCTAAAAATCGGTCCAAAAGTCGACCCCCGAGACCGTACCCTGGAACCCGAATTTTTTTACAAAATCCGTTTACCCATTCCAATACGAGTTCAACCACACAAAATTTACCAAATTCCGATACCATTTCGTCCCTCAAATCATGAAATTTTGTTTTGAAACTTTTCTTCAAAAACCAACATTTTTCCTAACCAAAAACACAATTTAAATGATAAAAACAAGGACTAATTCATGGAATATATATAATTATAGATGAAGAATACTTACCCAATTGAATTGTGTGAAAACCCCTCAAAGAATCGCTCAAAATCGAGCTCTACAAGTCAAAATGTAATAAAAATGGCTCAACCCTCGATTTTGAGTTATATTCTGTCTGCCCAGAAATTAAAGCATCGCGATCGTGGAAAACCACTTGCGATTGCGAAGAAGGGAAAGGAAGACTGCCCAGAAATACACTACGCGATTGCGAACTTATGCATGCAATCGTAGAAGAGGAAGGGAAGGGACTACGCGATCGTGTGAGCCCTTACGCATACACGAAGAAGAAAAAGGAGGGCAGCCCAGGTTGCTCATCGCGAACGCGACAATGAGCATGCGATCGCGGAGGTCGAAGATGCAAAGCTACGCGATCGCGTGGGCATTTACGCGAACGCGAAGAAGAAAATTGAGGTAGTTCGACTTTACTCTACGCGATCGCAACTAGGTTTACGCGATCGCGTAGGGGAAACATCAGGTACCAGAACAACAGTGCAAAAATAGAGAAAAAAGACTCGATGCCCATCCGAAACACACCCGAGGCCCACGGAATCTCGTCCACACACGCAGACAAGTCATATAACCTAAAACGGACTCGCTCGAGGTTTTAAATCACAAGACAACACCAAAACGACGAATCAAACCAAAAATCAAACTTATGAATTTTCAAATCTTCAAATATCAAAACTCGATCTGAAACCTATCAATTCGACCCGGAATGACGCCAAATATTGCAGACAAGTCATAAATGACATAACGGACCTACAACCACTCTCGTAATTCCATTCCGATCCCGATATCAAAATTTCACCTATCGGCCGAAATCGCCGAAATTCTAACTTTCGCCGAATTACCTCAGATTACTCTACGGACCTCCAAAACCAATTCCGGACGCGCGCCTAAGTCCAAAATCATCATACGAAGCTGTTGGAATCACCCAAAACTCATTCTGAGGCCGTTTACTCAAAAGTCAAACCTCACTTTAAACTTCCAAAATTGAAATTTTCCTTCCAATTCGACTCTGGATCATCCAGTAACTGAATTCGACCATGCACACAAGTCGGTATACACAACGTGAAGTTGTTAAAGACCTTATGCCACCGAACGGAGCTTAAATTCTCAAAACGACCAGTGGGGTTGTTACATTCTCCCCTCTTAAACAAACGTTCATCCTCAAACGTGCCAAGATTCGCCTCGAACTCATCCAATCACTGAATGCACACTTCCAAAATACATCAGCAGGTGATCCTATGTCACCCTAATCTACATAATCCTGACGACACCTTATCAACTGCTATTTAGCCTTTCTACTAACACCGATAAGCCTCAGACCTTAAATTCTCACCTTCTCTTCATTTCCACAAGACCTGATTCTAAATCCATATACGGTATCAGTCTCAACCAGCTACATCAACTCATGCCTACACCCACAAGGTAAGACCATACAACATAACACACCACACATAAGTCCTTACTAACACTTCTGATCACAATAGCTGCCCGAAATCCACTCACCATTGACAATTAGCCTCATATCCGATAGATCCAGTCCAGCTTATCATCTCTCTCATGATCCAGCATGCCCTCAACTCTGCGAGCAATTCCTACCACCTGTCACACCTCCTTTTTCACTACCCCCGGATTAATGAAGGGGTAATAAGGGAGTTTTTCCACTTTAAGTGACATTATTCTGATTTGGGATTTATTTATTTATTTATTTCAGAGTGGCCACCCGGCTTTTTTTTTTGACGATTTTCCGGGACTGTATTATTTAAAAATCTCAAACCGAGGAAATTTTGACTCTGTTTTAATTTGTCTGCGACCAGAAATCCGAGTAAGGAATTCTGTTAACCCGGGAGAAGGTGTTAGGCATTCCCGAGTTCCGTGGTTCTAGCACGGTCGCTTAACTATTAATATTTGGCCTAATTAACTGATTATTTATATGTTTTAAACCTATTATGCTTTTAGCCTTTTTTCATTTTTTGGCCGCTTTTATGGTNGAATTGCCTAAAATAATGTCCAATAGCCTAAAGATAACATGTTTCGGGCTATGGCCATATTTTAGCCCCAAATTATTTCAACTCTTTTGGCCAATCCTAATTGTGTGTAATTAACAAGAAGGGATACATATAGTTTAAACTAACACCACTAGGGATAAGCATAGTAGGAACGTTTGCACAAATATAACCGGAATCTGTGTTTTAGTGTTATTTTCAGTCATCATTTTTTGAAAAAATTACACTCATATTCATTCAAAGATTTGCCAAATTGTGTACAAGTAAATCACCAGATTTTCAAGGATGCAGATTGTCAAAAGTGAATACTTGGTGTTTGAATTTTGTAGTCTAGGCCTAATCTATAGTTTCTTTTATCAGTCTGGATATGAGCATGTATCACTAGAATTGAAATTCTTTTGTAAAGAATATGTTGCATACGTTGATTTCAGAGAGTTTACTTGGTGCGAAATGAATTAGGCATGATTAACTCTACCTTACATTGATGGTAACTATGATCGTGATAGCCATTTTTCAAATCAGCGTGTTTATAAAAATCATATACATGCCAGCTTAGATATACATTCAACTTCTTACTGTTGTCATGCTACTTTAGAGACATGGATTGGATTATAAATTCACTAATAAAAACAGCCTACTTTAAGAGAAAAAAAAACAAACACGAATAGTAAGCAGAATTTAAATATATACAGTCCAGTCTTTAATTACAATGATTCTGAAAATGAATATAGTTAATTACAACTTCGACTGCTACTACCAACATGCATTTTTGAAAGGCAGAAAAATTTAAAATGATCAATCTAACTAGATTATCTGTCTTGAATCCTTTCAAAGCCATGCATTCGAGCTTTCATTTGTAATCTGTAGAACACCTCAATTAGATGAGTGTGTTATGCACCCATTGGACTAAATAAGACTATGATAGGAAGTTTAGTTTAAATCGGATGATGCTTATACTAAGCTAAAAAAATAGAACTACTCGTGTATTCTTTAATGCGGATTATAAGTCCAAAATCTACTATTTGGGTAGTAGTAATCAATAGATTTTCAAACATTTATAGGACGAATCATATCATGAAGGAGGTTGGGGTCATCCTTTATGATGTTTTTACACCACTTTTACCAGAATAGGTTTTGGCCTCTTATAGGTCGAATCTGACCATAAAAGAGGGGTCAGATTCATCTCTATAGAGGTCTTATTCAACTCATAATTGTGCCATAGCTTTAATTTTAGGCATTTTTAGAGTATGAATCTGACCACTTGAAGGGTTCAGATTCAATGTTCTACAGCCTTTGTCGATTGTTCACTTCGTACCTTTAAGGGTGATAGCCTACTGTTTAAGCACTTAACATGGGATGAATTTGAGATGAATTTGACTATCAACAAGTCAAATTCATCTACCCTAGTACTGATACTAACATAATTCTAAACTATACAGGGACTTTGATTATTTAGGCATTTTTAGAGAATGAATCTGGACATTTAAAGAGTCCAGATTCCTTATTCTAAGGCCCTTTTCGATTACCTATTTTATACCCTTAAGAGGGTGATTTTCAGCAACTAAGCCATTGTTTATGCACTATTATGGGATGAATTTGACCATTACAAGGTCGAATTCATCTACCCTAGTGCAAATTATCTTAATAATAAACTAAAGGAAGCACAAAACCAACATCTAACTTATTTTAACTACACAAACTCAAAGCATTCTGAAATAAATAAGACTTAATCACAAATAAATAGAATGATTCCAAGGATTCAGGCATTTCATAGACAACACTCATTCAGATTCATTTACCAGCATATTAACCAATCCCATTTTAGATTTTTCATACCAAAAACAAAGGAAAAGGAGATTCAGCTAGAGGAGAAGGATTTAAACAACAAAGAAAAAGAACAAAAACTCAGATTTGATTATTTCAATAAAGTTAAGTTGTTACATACCTTGTTTGAAGAGAAAATAATAGAAAATCCTGACCAAATAAAGGTCAGGCCAAAAGAAAATTCATCTAGAAGAGAGAGAGTAATGAAGCAGCAAACAAACAACAACCTCAAACCAACACAACTCCCAAAATCAACCCAGGTGAGTTTGAAAAATCAGAAAACTGAAGGAGAAACACAGCTGAAAACCCAAGTAGATTCTTGATGAACTTTCGAAGAGAAATCAGATTTTTGTTCTACTAATATTTTTTGAAATCTTCTCATGAATAGGAAACTACTCTCAATTTTCTGTGTTTTCCAAAATATTTTTTTTGTAGCTGACTCAGTGTAAAAGAAGGTCAAATAGAATGTCCAAAAAAAAAAGATCCTTCTAATGTGGAAAATGGGTGTATTTATAAGGGACTTGGGGATGGGATATATCTAGCATATTCCCTGTCTAATGAGCTGAAATAGTGCATAGGGCAGCTGTCACCCTTATCCTTTGGGACAGCTGCCCCTATTCCAGAAATTTCCAGCCATTATAATGACCCTAATACCCTTAAGAAATCTGATTTCAAAAGTCTAGAAGGTTCTTGGGTTGTTACACCCAAGATTCCCTCACCTAGGATTCCTAATATACCCCTTGAAGTCCCTGAAATTACCATTAGGTAACCAGGGTTAAACTTGCTTGGGTTATTATTAGCCCTAGTTAATTATCCCAGTTAGCTCACTTTAGTTAACTAATGGTTATCCTCAACTAGAATTACGTTAGTTAGTTAAAGGTTAGTTGATTGATGAAAATTAGTTATGTTATTAGGCTTGGTTATTTATCCTACACTATGGTTTATTTCAGTTTTCAACTTAAGTCTAAATGGGATCAACTTTCCTTTAAGTACCCAAAAATCATGATTCTACTAACTAACCCATAGTCATTTGGTCAATTAGCTTAGGTAAACAAAAATCAGAATTTACTTTCAACCAAGCAAAAGCAATGGTGAAACTCTAATTAATAGTAGTTAATTTAGCTATTTATGCAATTAGACATGATACCATCAGGTAACAAACCTTATGGTAACACTTTGAAATGGTGTTTTACTTTGATAATTAAGGAGAGGCAGTCAATCATAAGAGAGAAAATCAAAAGCAGGAATCAAACAACGTGTGATTAGGAAAGGCGAGTTCATGGAATCTTTCAAGAATTTCATACAGAAAATATACCTATACCAACAAGTTCAGATTCGATCGGCTAGGGCAAATTAAGCATGACTAATATAACATATATTCATAGCTTGAACTAATATTAAGACCTATGCTAAGTTACTCAATTACCTAAGAGTGGTTCAATTGGTCTAAACATAATCAATTAACGGGTCAATGAAAGAGAAGCACACACACACATGATTACTAAAAGAACCTTGATTAATCACAAAGAAACATGACTAAACAGACACGAGTAGTAATAGAACAAAAAAGAAAACTAGCCTAAAACAGTGGTGATTATACAACCCTATTCATAATTTCAGTAAAAACGAGATAACAAATAATAACAAAGGAAGAAGCAAACAGAAGAAGAAAACAAAGGTGGGGAAAATACCCATTTGATGGGTTTGGCCGGAAAAAGGAAGTTGCCGGACCTTGGTGGGGTTTGAATGGAATCAAACCCACGTGAATCACTTGCTCTTGTGGAGAGCAAGTGACTCACGTAAGTCTGAGCCATTGATTCGCTTTCAATCGATGGGGGGTGAACTCTAGGGTTTCAGTGTTTTTTCAGATCTGAAATTGCTCTATTTCGGGTGAGTTTTTGGGGAAACTGATGGTGGGGTGTGGTTGAGGATGAAGAGAGGATCATCTGGTAAGAATTTGATGGTATTTGGTTGAGCTCCGGTGGCCGGAAGGCGGTGGGATCCTGGGGCGGCTAGGGTTTCTTTAGAGAGAAGAGAGAGAGAGAGACGGACGAAGGGGAAGGGGTGTGATACTTGCAAATGAGGGGGTGGGGTTTGGTTAGGACATAGGTATACGAGGGGGGCTGAGTTCCTGGCCGTTCAATCTATTTCGATCAATGGCCAGGATTTAATTGACTAAACCAAAACGGGGTCGTTTGGGGGGTGCTGGGATACGCCGGGTAAGGGGGGTTTGGGCCTGGGTTGTTTGTAGAGGCAGATTGGGCCTGGGTGATTTCAAGCCCAGGTCCGAATTTAGTCTCCCTTTTTTAAATACTTAGGTTAAGTAATCACCTAAATAAACTCTAATAATGTACTAATCGGTCTTAAACTTATTTCATTTAATTATATGTTAATTAATGAGTTAATTAAAAGTAAAACCATTAGTTTAGTACCCATAATTATTTAAAGAACTAATTTCGTAATTTTCTTAGAAAAAATGATTAAATTATGCAACTAATTATCAAAACCCCAATTATGTCAAATGATGAAAGTTTTAAAATGTTTTATTGTTATTTATCACTTTATAAATTTTTTAAAAGATGAACTATGACCATGCAATGCAAATAATTCACAAATAAACACTGAAATTCAACAAAAATCTATGAAATTAATTTATTTATCGAATTTTGTAGGAGCATTTAGTAGGTGAAAAATCACATGCTCACAGATGCCCCTCTTTGCTTGAAAACGCGAAGAGTTTTCGGGCAAAGACAAAGTGAGCAGTCATGAACGACTTTTAACCGTTTGCATACTCAATGTGAAGCGTTTTTGAAAAGTTTGACTGAACCCTGCTTCATGGTTACCTACGTATCCTTGGCTATAAAGGAATCAGGCCAGTGTAGTTCTGGAAGTTTTGGTAGCTGGGACTACCGAGTAACTGTGGTTTCACTGCGGTTGCTGCTGTTACTGCTGCGGATCTCCTTATTACACCCAAAATAAACAAAACGACAGACTAATTAAACCTATCAGCTGGTAGTTACAAGATTCCTATCTAAGACCTGTTCTTGAGTCTTGATCTTCCGCTAACTCTAACCTGGATCTTGATGTTTGTTAGCCGCAGGTGTTGGTTTCGTCTCTTCGCTTTTTGGATCAAGGCAGGATATATCGAACGGATGACTTCAATCTCGTCCTGAATAGTACGTATTTTCTCCGTATCTGCACTTTTGGATTCAACCTTCTCTTTCTTCTTTTGTTTTGTTATTTTGGATCGAAACATCTTCTTTTGGTCGTATCGAGTTCCAATGTTCTAGAAAAGTAATCTGCACANCAATCTTCTCTTTCTTCTTTTGTTTTGTTATTTTGGATCGAAACTTCTCCCTTTGGTCGTCTCGAGTTCCAATGTTCTAGAAACGTAATCTGCACAAAATCAAAACGAACGAACAAAATTTCTGCCCCAGTTTTCGCTAGGGAAATTTTGTGAGTTATTGCAAGAAAATCTATACTACTTTATTATTGAAAGCGGCGAAAGGCCGGGAGCAGTGCACCCGAAGTTATGTAGACTAGGGAGTGGATACCCTATGCATAAAAAGTAAAATCAACTAGGGATTGGAGACCCTATGTTGGAAAAGATCGAGAGGTTATGTTGCCGTCAAGAAAAGATCACCAGGTTATGCCGGTGTCTAGGGAAGGATCAACGGGTTATGCCATTGTCAAGAAAAAGATCACCAGGTTATGTCGGTGTCTGGAAAGGTCAACAGGTTATGCTGTCGCCTGAGAAAGAGATCACTGGGTTATGCCAGTGTCTGTAAGATGATCAACAGGTTATGCTGTTGTCAGGAGGATCACCGGGTTATGCCGGTGTCCGGGGAGGTCAACAGGTTATGCTGTTGCCTGAAAAAGAGATCGCTGGATTATGCCAGTGTCTGGAAGTGATCAACATGTTATGCTGTTGTTAGGAGGATCACCGGGTTATGCTGGTGTCCGGGGAGGTCAACAAGTTATGTCGTTGCCTGAAAAAAAGATCACTGGGTTATGCCAGTGTCTGGAAGTGATCAACAGGTTATGCTGTTGTCAG
>ML378028.1:111282-122789 GCA_005239525.1 Nicotiana knightiana | reverse complement strand
CCCCCCCCCCAAAAAAAAGGGGAAAAAAGTTTGGAAAATAACCTTTATGAAAGTTTATAAGGAAACAAGGATGAATAAAAATTTCAGGAAATTACAACCAATGACTTTGAAAATAGAAGGTAATTTTGTGACCCCCTTCAAGTCAGAAGTGTTGCTCATTGGCCAAGTAAGTGCAACACTTGTTAAACTTGAAGTTCTGCTCAAGGGGTCAAAAAATCAAGAGTGGCGCCTAAGTGTCCTATTTGTGCAAATTTCAAAAGGATGAAATTGGAATTTCGTAGAATCCTTCTTAAACAGGGTATTGGGAGTATTTAGAAGTTCATCAAATATATGAAAAATATACGAGTATTCGCTGCTTGTTTCATGATTTTTTTTTATTTTGGTCGGGGATCCCTCTTTTTTCCTATTTGGTTCTTCGTTCAAGTAATTTTACGTATTATTATGTATGATACTCTTGCATCCTTCAAACAAATTTACAAGGATATTATTAGCTTTACTTTAACAAAGACAAAAAAATAAGGAAGAAGTAATGCTTATATTTTTTTTAATTTATGGCGGGAAACTGGGGATTAAATAATATGAATAGTTAAAGGGGTGGATGATAATGGTGTTGGATACAGGATACTGCCACTTTATGTATGCTAGTCCCTAAGTTAGAGAAGCCAAAAGAGGCGCATTAAACAGAGGAGACATGTTATTACTTTGACAAATGAATCACTACAACGCCCCATTGCTGCAAAAAAATCACATACACATTTACCTCATTCACATGTGAGCTTTGCATTTACCAAATAGGAAAGAAAACAAAATGAAAGATTAATATGCACATCATTGTGACAACTGCTGCCCCATCCCTTCAAAGAAAGAACCACATCTATAATTATTTACCTCATTTGCAAATGAGCTTGCATTTCAGAAATGGGAGAGAAAACAAAATAAAAGATCAATATACACATAACTGTGAAAAACCAATTTACAGGACGCGAAGGTATTGGATAGTGCTGCATGGCTAACCAAACAAAAGCTTGCGTCTAGCAGACTTGGAGTAGTTTCGGATGGGTTCTTTATCTCTCTCTCCAGAAGTATCCGAACTAATCTTGGAACTTCCAGATTCATTCTCCCCAGGCGTCGACTGGACTTTGGATGATCGGTAGAAGTTGGTGATGCTGAGTTGAACACCTCTCGGTGATTCTGAATTTTCAGGCTTCACTGATCTTTTTCTACTTGATTTTGTTTCTTTTAGCTCCTGGGATATCATAAATGAGCATTTGGTAAATAAAACTAACACCATTGCAGAACGGAATGGTCGCAGGATCAAAGTAAGGTAGAGAAAAAAGTACATCATTTTTCACCTTGTCTCTCAAGAACTGGGAAACCTTTTCTGGAAAAGCATTCTGTACAAGCTCCATATCTTCTTCAGTTGACAAAAAACTGCATCCGTCCTTGATACGTATCTGCAGAACATCAGGCTCATCGAGCAAATCTGTTGACTCATCATCAGCAATCCTCAGCTCCTGCTCCTGCTCCGTATTGGGGTCTTCTGAAGGAATGCAGATTGCATTTCCCATTTCACGTGTCTTTTTCTTCCAATTGATTACGTAAAGTTGATGCCCAAATCTTTTCTTCACCCGCTGAATGGAATCAAATTCATACTGTCCGCATAACAATTGATCTTTTAAATTTGAGGCCACGTCTCTTAGAAACATGGTGGATAACATAGGAAGCATTCTTTGTCGTGTATAAGATGGATCCCACTGCTGATAATAAGCCAGATAATCAACTAGCATATCTGTCTTTGGACTAGACCATGTTAAATGATAAGCACCATCTGCTACAAAATTGCCATGGCGGCGAATAAGGTATAGAAAAAATATGCAAGAGGACTTATATAGTAGGAGTTTAGACTATTAAAATAAGGTAAATTTAGACTAAACGTGAAATTAGGAAATTTTAGACCAGGAAAGTTTTCAAATTAGTGGATATTTCTATTTCAATTTTCAGATTAGGAGTCACTACCCAAACTCTGATATTATGAAGAAAAAGAAGAAGAAAAGATTTTTCCAGGACATTGACCTAAAATGTCAGAAGAAACTCAACAACCAAGTTACTATGGAAAAAAGAAGAGAATAATACTTCTCTGAGGCAGTGACAAAATTTACTATTCAAAGAAGCGACTCAATACCCAACCTTCAATATCAAGAGAACAAAGAGGAGAGAAGAAGCTAAGAGAATGTCTTCGTTTAAATTGTATACTAGTTTTTATTCACATGCAAACTGTACTAGTTTTTCCAGTCTCTTTCGCTAAATATACACGTATCGTTTTATCATTGCCAGTTTACTCACCAGATTGCGGGTGCTTGTTCAAGTACATTTCTGTAATCTCATTATTTGGGAAATTCTGCTCTGAGGCAATCATTCTGCAAACTTTAATCTGCCAATTCTCATTTCTTTTCTGTTCTTTTTCTTTATTATCCTGTCATATTAGTCCAGAAGAAAATGCCCGAATAAGAAGTCTGACAGGATGACATATCATTTCAATAAAAGATCAATGAAGCAGGGTGTTTCAGATGTACCAAATCACATGAGGAGCAATTACACTTGAAGCCAGACGGTTTCTGAATGCAAACCTCGTCGGTAGTGGAACTGCAATACTGACAAGCAAACTTGAGGTGAGCTTTCTTGCTGCCAGGATGCCCACAGAATGAACAGTGTCGCACTTTGGTCTTCCGAGGGCTCTCATCTGAACTGGGTATAACATTACAGTCTAAGTTGACATCATGCTGAAGCACCTGTACATCCCCTCCGCCTATTTCCTGCAACCTGAATAATGGACAATTGATCAGTAAAGGGCACTCTCAAACCACTACCCATAGTCTTTATAGCTACACTTTGAATACAAAAGAAAATATCCCCGCGGACTCTCCTTGTCCAATAATCCACCTGCTCATTCAGTTCAAATGTAATACAAACCTACACAAGATCTCATCTTCACTGAAAGATTTGACAAAACGAAGTGCTGTTTCAAGTCCGATCCCAGGTACACCACTCAAGTTGTGGTCATTTCCTACCAAAAGTGAAATTGCTATCAAGTGATTCCTCGTCAGCCCAAGACCAGACTCAATATCTGACATGTGATAGCACTCAAGTGGTTCCTGCACCAAAAATTAGATGCATCTTCATGAAAGAGTGAATCAATATACACCATGTGATAGCAGTCAAATGGTTCCTTCACCAATTTGTGGGCATTTCCCCCCGAAAGGCATGATACTATATCAACTTATTTCACTAGATAAACACTCTGAAGGTCTTTCCAACAAGACAAAGTTCTTGAACATACTTATCAAGAGTTATAGTAGCATATGATAGAAACTATTAGGCGGAAAACAACGCAAGAAAGGTAAGAAAATTTTAAAGCACTAAACTAAATATCAATAAGAAACTACAAGAACTACAAAAGAGTACCATTAGAATATTTAATCTCTTTTATAAACTGCTCTTTATAACTACTATAAATCGTTATCATATGAAACATATACTACGGATATTGGTGCAGAAACCAGAAAAAAGCTTAAATCATAACGTACTTCTTTAAAAATTGATGTTATAAAATTAACTTTATTGTAGAAGTAAAAGAATATTAATAAAGAGAAAAGAAACAAACATGCATGCAGTAGAAATATGCATCCAACATATCCTATAGACAGAAAATAAAAATGAAAGGGAAATAAATTTACGAACACAATAAAGAAGAGTTTACATCTTTCATATGCCCATACCACATTTACAGACAGTACATGGGTGCACACTGAAAAAAAGGAGGAAAAAATGTATCTAGTGGGATTTGATCCCTATACCTCCTGGACAATAACTCAACATTCAACAAAGTGCACCATTCAATCTTCTTGGAGCATGGGTGCAAACAGTTAATATTATACCAATTTCAAAAAATATGTCCATAAAATATCTAATTTTACGGAGAGACCATGGGTTCACGTGCCGCACAATTAAGCCTATAAATCCGCCCCTGCACATTTACATACAACATTAGAAAAAAGAGTTTACACATGCATATGTTTTTTTATTAAGTAAAATTTGCATGTCTTGTACCACATTAAAAAAAAAACTGTGAACATCGTAATAGCATCTACTTTAACCATGACGTCATGAGAAAGGAGATTCAAAACATACTTACTTTGGAGTTGGGTAGGATATTTTTTATAACACATTTGGCTCCAAAAAGAAATGCATCACTATCAGCAGTAATACAAGCATCAACTTGTCCTTCTTGATTCAATTGTGCACAGAGTGCTTCAGCTTCTCCCTTTGCTTTTAGGACTGGCACCCCAAGTAGTTCAAGAAGCTCCTAATGGAACAGAGCAATTATACTTTAGCTAACAACTGAAACACGATGAATTAGCAGCTATGTGCGAGAGGGGAAGGTAGAGCTCACTCAAACCATCTAAAGAATAAGAACTTGCATGAGTGTGAGTAAAGAAGAATCGATAAAGTCAATGATAAGAGACTGTGCTGCCTGCAAAGGAGATTTGGGCTAAACATTCTCACATTTTCCAGGGATCAAGCTAAACTAAATTCAATCTTTCAATTTTTCTCCTCTAATACAAGTTATATACATGATCTGCCTGAATTGACCTTGTAGCAATCTGAAATGTGGAGTTGCATTAAGTCACACCCTTCTCGTATTTCCAGTAACTTCTACGTAAAATTATGCCTACCATCTAAAAAGAGTGAACGTGCCTTTGCATTTTGTGGAAAACAGTCAATAGCAGCATGAAAGACAATAAAATTTGCAATATTCACCCTATGTTTGGTCAGTGAAAATTGAGATATTAAGGCATGGTACAATACTATAAAAGAATATGATGGCTTATCTTACTTGCTGCTTTAAAATAAAGTATGTGAATAGCTCCTACTACCCAATTTCTCGGCTTTATGTTATCCAAAAAAAATTCTCAAAGCCCACTCTTTGTTATAATAACAAAGACTTGTTGGTGACAGCTACTTTTTACAGATTAAAGAGCCCTAGACAGGTATAATACTGAGTAATAGTGACAATATCAATTCAGAGTAGAACAAAAATTACTAATACAAACTTACCACACATTCTTGTTCGCATTTCTGAAATGCCTTGTTCCTTTCAATTGAAATGCCCTCCTCAGCCGCTGGCAAAATCGATAATTCAATTCCTGATGCCCGAAAGAAGCGTGCAATCCTTGCCTGAGACTTAAGGGGTGATGCAGTACCATCTGCGACGAAAACGGGAAATGCCCCAAACTACAAAAAATCATCACAGACAAATTTCTTCAACTAAAGTTGGCAGAGAAGCACCCATTTGCTCCCATTAAGATCCATTACAGAAAAAGAAAGTCTTTACAATGAATGTTCTTTCTTATGTTCATAAGGTCTTTACATTAACTCCACCTATTTAAATTGATTGATTAATTCACATTCACATTGTGTTAACAATGATGATCAAAGATACCAAGCATATATTTTTTAACTAAGCTCAATAATACATACACATACACAGAAACCCAGAAAAAAATTGCTCTTTTTTTTTAAAGAAATAGAACACAAACCCAGAAAACTTTGTTCCCTCAAAAACAAGAAAAAAGAGTTCAACTTGGTAGTTGGGTGCATGTAAGTGCAGTGTGTACCTTAGAGAAGAGATTAATGGTACGGAAAAAAGTGAGTCTGATATGAGGATTACGAATGTGGGCTTTGACTGCAGTTTCTTGCTGAACGATCCAATATGACAAATCCACTGCTACACGTTTGTTTCTCAAAAACTCAAACCCTTCTGCTCGACCATATGGTTTCAGCAATTCCCAGAAGTTTCCACCCACCCCCATTTAATACTCTCATGAAATTATTGGAAAAAGATTTCTTCAAAAATTGCAACTTGAGACAGAGGATGAAGAAGAAGAAGGAGAATTTTAGCCGTTGTAGAAACGCTTGGGCTCTTTAACGGTAAACAATTTCTTAGAAATGGCACCAGGTAGCCACTTTTAGCATCCCTATTTAAAATTATATTTAATTTTTAAAAGCTATTTAAAGTTTAATCGATTTTGACTTCGGATCTGATTGTTTGAACCGCCATAGTCTAATCTCATATCAACGAGTAAAAGTTTAGACCCTTTAATTCTGAGGCCGCCAACTTTAAAATCTTTATGAACTTCGACTAGTTTCATATACAGGTCCTAAAAATGGCTATTTGTGCACTTCACCCTAGGTTGGCCCATGATTTGATAGTAGATGGATAATGTATTTACACAAATAGCCATTAGGATTTATTTTTTATTTTTTGAAGCTGATATAATTATACATTAGTGATAATATATATATATATCAAAGAAATGAAGTTTTTGCTCCTAACAGATTTAAGCAATGTAGCTTATGAAAGATATTAAGATTTTTATTTAATATTTTTAAATGAAAACAAAAAGGAAAATATGGGAGTGGACAAGAAAAATCTTTAATTAAGGTTTACTCCTTTCGTCCAGAAAATATGGTATTTTACTATTTGCAGAATAAAATTACTTTTAAAATTTTAAATATTTAAAGCATTTGGTGTCCAAATTAGGAAAAAAAAAGAAGACTAGACTGTTGACCGTATACTCAAAAACTTGCCAATCTTTACATTCAAACTACATGATATCTGTAGGGATTAGGATAAGCTACAATGTTATCTCATGTAGAGGTCCATCTACACAACTGTTGTATTACTATTATGTATATATATCGGAGGAGATCCCTTCATGAAATACATATGTACTGAAATTTACTAGCAATCCTTGAATCTTTACAACGCTCAATAATTTTCATCCCCCAAGTTTGCTTTAAAAATCAAACTCATCCTTCAACTTTAAATAATAGTCATTCTGATTCTTCCATCCTATGTAATATCTATTTTACCCTTGACATTTTAATTCCACATATATGTAATAACTTTTTATATTATATATGATATTGAATTTTATATGTATGTATTTTATCTATGATTTAAATAATATTCTATCCTATTATATAATTAAATTTAAGTTCATTGACATTATAAACAAAAGGGAATCATACAAAAATGTCTCAAATAAGTCCTAACTTACCGACTCCTACCCATTAATTATAGACTTACCAAAACTAGCAAAGCACATATAATAATTAAAAACCCAAATAAATAAGGATCTTTCTCTCTAAGAATCACACGCAAATATCCCCTTCCATATTTTTAAATATGATTAGCAACATTAAATGCAAGACGAAAAGAAAATTTTTCGGATAAGGTAGCAAATAAGGTGATAATATATAGCTGAGAGTGTTCAGTTTTCTAATACTATATATAAGTATCAGAATAGCTGAGAGTGTCGAGTGTTATGATAGTGCAAAAAGTACTTAATCGAAGGTATGAAACAGTAAATGGCATTACGATTTATGAAATTAAGAAGGAATTGACTTCAACTAATCAGGGGTCACTGGACATAGCATCCTACTTTAATAAGCTGAAAAAGTTATGGGATGAACTTAGGTTCATGTGTGCTTCTCGTGGGAGCTCATGCACCTGTTCTGCCAAAGTCTTAACTTCAGAGAGGGTGGAGAGAACAAATTACACAAGTTTCTTATGGGGCTCAATGAGACCTATGTTGGAGTCAGGAGCAATCTCCTTATGATGCAGCCTCCTCCAGCTCTTGATACTTCTTATAGTATCTTTCTTCGAGATGAGAGACAAAGACAAATGTCCTCTCCATCCCAATTTAGTGCTGATTTTGCTTCCTTCAATGTTCACCTCATCAACAAAGTTTCAGGTTCTCTTAATCCTCATTCCACAAAAAGGTTTCTGGGTCCACCCATTAGACGGTTCAATCGGAGGATTAATTTTGATCAGAATAAATCAAGTGAGGTGTGTAGATACTACAAGAAACCTGGGCATCCTGTTGAGAAGTGTTACAAACTTCATGGTTTCCCACCTTCTTTTAAATTCACCAAAGATGGAGGATTGCTGCAAATGTAGAGGTACAAGGTCCCAATGTTGATTCTGAAGGTACTCATTCTCAAGCTGAGGGTTCAATTAAAGACTAGTACACCCAGCTCATGCTTCTGCTTCAGTCTGTGCCACAACTTTCAGAATTTGTGCCACAACTTTCAGAATTTGTGCCACAATCTAGTCTTATGGCCTTTGCCAATTTTGCTGGTATACTTACTCCTTCTGATTCTGTTAAGAATGTCTCTTATGGTACTTGCATGTTGACTAAAGTACATGATGCATTTGGATTATAGATTCTGGAGTCACTGACCACATGGCGTCTAATAAGTACCTTCTCTTTGATATCAAACCTCTAGTTAAAACTTACCTAGTCACTTCACCTAATGGGTACAAAGTCAAAGTCACTTGTACTGGTTCCCTTCATTTTCTTTCCTTTACACTTCATCATGTTCTTTATGTCCCTAGATTTTATTACAATCTCATATCTGTTTCTAAGCTTGTCTCTGAGTTAGATTGCATTGTTCTATTTGCTAAGTCTACCTGCTTGATACATGCCCCTTCACTGAAGAGTCCACTGGTCATTGGTAAATTGGAGCATGGACTCTACAAGCTTGTGCATTCATCTGCTTCTTCACAGTCTGATGTTCTTGCTTATGCATCCAGTTCTGTTTCTTCTTCTTCTTTACCTTGTGATTCTATTCGTTGTAAATACCATGTTCCATTAGCTTCTGATTCGGTTACTGATTCTCATTGTACATATCATTCTGGTTTAAATAAAATGGAGCTTTTATGGCATTATAGATTGGGGCGCATGCCCTTTGGTAGAATGAGGGAAATCTCCGGTTATCCTTATAAGTTTTCTACAAAAAAACCTTTTACTTATACTATTTTTCCCTTAGCTAGACAATCTAGGTTACCTTTCGTTGATAGCTCCATTAAGACTACACATCCTTTTTATCTAGGTCATGTGGATATTTGGGGTCCCTATGGTTGCCCTACTTACAATGGTTGCAAGTACTTCTTGACTACAGTTGATGAATTTACTAGAGCTACTCGGATTCATCTGATGGGGTTCAAGAGCAATGTCTTTTCTTTAATCAAAGCTTTTGTTTCCATGGTAAAAACACAATTCAACACCATTATCCAAGTTATTAGAAGTGACAATGCTTTTGAACTTGGATCTAGTAATTCTGCCTGGGAATTCTTTGATGAAACTGGGATTATTCATCAAACCTCTTGTTCTCACACTCCACAACAAAACGGTGTAGTAGAGAAAAAATACAGGTATTTATTACAGACCTCTAAAGCTCTTCTTTTTCAGTCCAAACTAGCTCTTAAGTTTTGGGGGGATTGTGTACTTACTGCATATCTAATTAATAGATTTCCTTCCAAACTTCTTCAGAATAAATCACCTTTTAATTACTATTTGGGCATCCTCTTTCTTTTTCTCACTTCAAAACATTTGGATGCCTATGTTTCTCAACAGTTCCTAAGTGCTATAGGAACAAATTTCAGCCTAGAGCTGAACCTTGTGTTTTTCTAGGATGGATATCACCTCACTAAAAAGGGGTATAAGCTTTACAACCTCACTACTAAGCTTATACTATTATCCAAGGATGTGATTTTTTAATGAGGACATATTTCCTTTTGCATCATCTCCTACTTCTCCTTCCACTGTCTTCCATGCTCCTTCTTCCTCTTACCTTTATGATCCCTCCACTCCTTCATGTCCTTGTATTTCAACTCCTTCCTTTCTTGCTCTTTCTTTTTTATTTCCCTTTCATTCTTCTCCTGCACATGTCTCTTCTCCTAGCTCTTCTGCTCATTCTCCTGCTGCTTCATCCCTTGTCCTTAGGGGGTCTTCCAGGACCCATACTCTCCCTACTCATATCTAACAGTTTGCCTGTGATATCCCTCCTTCCTTATATGGTTCCAGTTCTAATTTTGCATGCCTTCATAGCTTAGCTGATGCTGATGAATTTGAGCCTCATTGCTATCAACAAGCAACTTTTATTCATGCATGGCTAGAGGCTATGAGGAAGGAATTTGAAGTTCTCGTGGCTAATCACACTTGGTCTATAGATGAACTGCATGTTGGGAAGAAACCAATTGGGTGCAAATGAGTCTATAAAATCAAATACAAGGCTGGTGGAATTGTGGAGAGATACAAGGTTAGGCTAGTTGTTAAGGGTGACACCTAAGTTGAAGGTGTGGATTTCAACGAGACATTCTCCCATGTTGTGAAGTTCTCTACGGTTAAATGTCTGATTATTATGACTGTTAAAAAAAGCTGGCCTCTCTTTCAATTAGATGTCAACAATGCTTTTTTGCATGGTGACTTAGATGAAGATATGTATGTGAAACTTCCCCCAGGGTTGTGTGCCAAACTTCCTCTTCTGATTCCTCATCTCCTTTGGTCTGCCATCTTCAAAAATCTTGTACGGGTTGAGACATGCATCCAGGAAATGGTATGCTAAGCTATCTCATGTTTTATGCTCCAGATTACTCCCTGTTATCAAAACATTCTGGTTCTTCTACTGTTCTGTTGGTTGTGTATGTAGATGATATCATATTGACTGGTAATGATTTAGAGGAGCTTTCTGCCTTGAAGACTTTTCTGGACACTCAATTTAAAATCAAAGATTTAGGGACTCTCAATTACTTCATAGGTATTGAAGTTGCCTATGTTCCTTGTGGCTTGCTATTGAACCAGAAGAAATTTATCAGTGATCTTCTCAAGGAGTACCATTGTGAAGATGTCAGTTCTGTTACTTTCCCCCTTTATTTAAATCACAAGTTGAAGGCTGATATGGGTGAACTTCTACCCACTCTTGAGTAGTTTAAAAGTTTGGTGGGTAAACTTAACTTCCTTACTCATACCAGGCCTGATTTATCATTTGCAGCGCAACAACTGAGCTAGTTTCTTCAGAGCCCATTTGTTTCCCATGTACATGTTGCTTTACACATTCGCAGGTACCTTAAGGGGTCCTCTGATGTTGAAGTGTTCATCAATAACTCTCCTGATCTCTCCTTATTTGCATATTGTGACAGTGACTGGGCTACATGCCCAGACACTAAGAGGTTAGTCACTGATTTCTGCATTTTATTAGGTGATTCTCTTGTTGGATGGAAGGCAAAGAAACATCCCGTTGTGTCTCTTTATTCAGCTGAGGCTGAATACAGAGCCATCAGTAAAGTTGTCGCTAAGTTGATTTGGGTTGTGCGACTACTGTCTAATTTTGGTATCTCAGTTCCCGTTGTTGATCCTGTTTTATGTGATAACCAAGCATAAATACATATTGCTAAAAATCTTACTTTTCATGAGTGGATCAAGCATATTGAGGCCGACTGCCATTTTATTAGAACCAAGCTTGGTGAAGGTTTAATTGCTTTGCATCATATTCGCAGTTCCTCTCAGCTGGCTGATGTCTTTACCAAGCCTCTTACACATCTGGTCCATCATTCTCTCTTGCTCAAGTTGGGTGTGCAGGCACCCTCCAACTTGCGGGAG
>ML378028.1:89881-110507 GCA_005239525.1 Nicotiana knightiana | reverse complement strand
GGGGGGGGGGATAGGGAGGGGGTGTTGGAGTTGAAGTAAGAAAGCAGTCCAATCACACGCGGGCCCAATCTGAAGCTCATCCCACATGACTTGTTGGGCCACATTATATTTATTTGTATAACATGCTACTAGGCCCAATTTTGGGAAGTAAGCACATTTGTTGTATACAACTTTAACTAGTGTAAGTGTACAGAGATTCAATTCTTCAACTGACTGAAAATGAAATAATATCTCTCTTCTCTCTTTTCCTTTTCTCGCATGGTGAATTACATGTCTCAATCTCTGTATGAATCTCATCAAGTTAACAATCAGTAATTTTTAATATATGATAGGAATTAATTAGCATATTAGTATTATTTTTATCAAATTATCAATTAATACTTATTAAGAAATTTATTAATTATTATTTAGTAAATGATCTGACATGTAAATATTTTATGTGTAAACTATTGGAAGCATGCGCACGCATATGCACTATAGTCGTGCTTATTTAATTATTTTAGTAGCAACTGGTCAATAACTATTTGAATTAATGGTATGAAGTTTTACGACTTAATAAAAAAGGGGTTGAAATCAACACCGTATACGGTATATAGGGGCTAAGGTAAAACCAACATTGGATACCTTTATTGGTGCAGAGAACCTAAATATTAATCGTATGAGGATTTGCCACTTACTCAAATCTCCATTATTTGTAGGAGTAGAAGGAGACAAGTTCAATGTAAATATCAAATTTTCGCCTTACCATTAATTTAATTTGTAAACAATACAAAATTGTTGAAGTCCATGCATGCAGCTATTTTTTAATTATTATAATTTGCATCCAACACGAAGGGAAGGCCCTCCATGCTTCTTCACATTTTCTCAATTCACTACCCTCCAAACTCCAAATAGTTTTTGCCTCTCCTATCTTATTAATTTATTTTAACATCTTAGTGCGCTTGTGATATTGTCCGTTCTAAGCCTAGACACGAACAAGTTTAAAACGCGTTACTAAGATTTAAGTCTTGTTAAATTATCTACTCAATATCTCTTTTGTGTTCTGTCGATGTGGGACTCTGCCTAAAGTCTAAGGTGTTACATTTATGCCTTCTATTTTATTTTATTTTCAATTTATTGGTAAAGGACAAAGCAGCATGAAAGTTAACAAAGTCAAACAAGTCATCCTTGTTTGGGGTGGCACATTTTTTTCCCTTTCTTTAAACAAATTAGTAGCAGATTAATATTGATCTGCGAACAAAATCCTTTATTTATTATGCAAGATTTGTTATTAACATGTCAAGCAATGTCATGTACTAACTTAACAAGCCGACAGATATTTTCGACAAATTGAAGGTTCCCCACATCATTAAGTTCCTTAATTATGTCTAATACTTTCCAATAAGTTTCAATTAATATGCATACTGATCATGTATATCCGATTGTATAGATACTTTTGTACGTAGGAAGTGCCCTATCAGGAAAATTTTCTACTATTATTTACATTAAACATAAAAAGATTAAATTTACAACCTATTGTATATATTAAGAAAATATCACATCATCAATGAAATTTAACCTATTATGACATTTGCCGAGGGCTGGCTTTTGGGTAAAGTCTCTAAAGGCCAAGCTTTAGGCCCCCAATTTTAGGGGGGGTTTTGCATCCGTACTCATTTTTTGTGCCACGTTTTAACTTATACCCGCTTTGTAAAAAAAATTACATCCGTACCCGCTTTTGCGCATAACTTCAGCATGCGAGGCTGAAGTAGCAAAGGCAATCACGCAAAACTTCAGCATTCTAATAGACGGGCCTGAAGTAGCTTGTGAAGTTCAGCTCTAGAGCTGAAGTTCTTAAGCTCTAGTAAATGGGGAACTTCAGCTCTAGAGCTGAAGTTTTTGTCTTTGTAAATGTGGAATTTCATGCTGAAGTTCCCCAATTATAAAGACAAAAACTTCAGCATACGGGGCTGAAGTTCCCCCAGTTACACTGGGGAACTTCAGCTCTAGAGCTGAAGTTCTTGTCTTTGTAAATGGGGAACTTCATGTTGAAGTTCCCTAGTTATAAAGACAAAAACTTCAGCATACGGGCTGAAGTTCCCCCAGTTATACTGGAGAACTTCAGCTCTAGAGCTGAAGTTTTGTCTTTTGTTAATGGGTAACTTCAGCATACGGGGCTGAAGTTCCCCCAGTTATACTGGAGAACTTCAGCTCTAGAGCTGAAGTTTTGTCTTTTGTTAATGGGTAACTTCAGCATACGGGGCTGAAGTCTCCAAGTTATAAAGACAACAACTTCAGCATACGATGCTTAAGTTCCCCATTTACAAAGACAAAAACTTCAGCATATTCTAGAGCTGAAGTTTTGTCTTTTGTAAATGGGGAACTTCAGCATACGGGGCTGAAGTTCCCAAGTTATAAAGACAACTTCAGCATACGGTGCTAAAGTTCCCCAATTACAAAGACAAAACTTCAGCTCTAGAGCTGAAGTTTTGTCTTTGTAATTGGGGAACTTCAGCCCCGTATGCTGAAGTTTTGTCTTGATAACTGGCGAACTTCAGCTTAACTGGTGAACTTCAGCTCAACGAGGGGAAGGAGAGCTGAAGTTATTTAAAAAGTGGGTACAACTTAAAAGTTTTTAAAAAAACGGGTATAGGTTAAATGGGGGCGACCAAATAGGGTGTCCCGCGCAATTTTTACCAATTTTAGGGGGCTCCATTTTTTACCCAATAATTTCTTTTAATAAGTTTTTTTACTCTTATTAAATATTTTGGTAAAAAATAAAATAAAAAAGATATTTTTGTTTCATAAAAATGGGCTCCTAACATATAAATGCAAAATTTATGCAAGGAATCAAGTGATTATTCGTTTTTCTTTAGTCTTTTTCTCATTAAATATTATGTAAATCTTTTCCAATTTCTTTTTTGGTTTGCATAATATTCAATTTCCTTTTCGAATCTTTCTTAGTTCTCACCAAACGTTACTACTATTATATTTTTTCTTTGTGCCTCCAAGAGATCATATTGTTATGTATTTTTCGTCAATCAAGCTAAAGCCTACCAGAAGTATATTGAAAGCAACAAATATTGATTTTCTCATCAAAACAATGATTCAGGTTCTTCTATTCCAGTTTTTTAGTACTAGTTTTCATCTACGTTTGTTTTTCTTGATATTTTCAATATCTACGCATATATTATCCTTTTTAATATTTATTCAAATTTAAATATGCCAAATATATTATGAATTCGATTATTCAAAACTTAAGGAAAAAAAAATTGAATCTTTGATACAATCCCAAAAAGAAGAAATGATAGTACTCTAATTGATATAGTCAATCCAATAAAAAGACTTGATTGTTTTTCAAATGCTTATATTGCATATAGAATAATGATAACAGTTCCTGTAACAGTTGTCTCGAGTCATCCTCGATCACAAACTAGAAATTTAAAAGAAGTTTTTTAAATTAAAATTGATAAAATCTTACTTAAGATCAACCATGGCGCAAGAGATTAAATGGATTAACTATATTATCAATTGAAAAATAATTATTAGAAGAAATTGATTATAAAATGAATATTCATAATTTTACATCTGAAAAAGCTAGAAAATTATATTTCAAACAAATAATATATATATATATATATATATATATATATATATATATATATGAAAAAAATTATTATAAAAAAATAATTAAAGACCTCTTATAAAAATTTGGCTTTAGACCCCCGATAGTATTGAGCCGCTCCTCCATTTGTCATAGGTTATTAATCGATACCTATTAAATAAGGTTACATATAAGTACCTTCTATATGAACTGACTGTGTAACGAAACTTAATATATATGATTTACATAATGATATATTCTCTTTTTATATTATCAGTATATATAGCTTATATATTATATATGTAGTGATGCACGTTAGTAAAAGTTAGGAGAGTCTAGAGTTTTTTAAATGGTGGTGAGTAATTAAAGACCAAGTTTTTGTTGATAGTGCAGGCACGTAGCAATTTCGGTGGTTTTGCATGTGATGAACAACCGCAAGCAGACAACAACAGCTCTGCAGAAATGGTCTGTAATAGTAACAAAGTCAGTCAAATCTCGGCTTCTTTTGGCTCATCTCCGACATCCCTCAACCACCAAATTAATATTACTACATTAAATCTGTGTTCCTAAATTGTTACTACTAAATTATGATCTTATGAATGCATCTTTAATATAGTATCATTTATTTATTAAAAAAAACTCTAGTTAGAAGCATCCATGCTTCTACGTGTGCTTTGTCTTGATTCATCCATTGCATCCGTTCTCTCACCTTTGGTACCTACCTCTCTCATTCTCTTTTTTCTTTTATTCTTCCCTTTTTCTTTAATTTTCAATCGATATTATTTTTGAAATTCACTGATATAACTAATTTAGATTCACACTCGATAATAGTAAATAAAAACGTTCTTTATCGAGAACTTTTTTATTTTTTGATTTAATTAAATCTAAAACCTCTGACTAATGTAGAAAAATACCTATCATCTCATCGCCTCTTGGTGGTTAGGGAAGTAAAATGCAAGCAATTTATAGCCCGTTTGGCCAAACTGCAAAAATCAACTTATTTTGATAAGTATTTTTCTAAGAAGTGTTTTTCTCAAAAATACTTTTGGTGAGAAGTAGTTTATATTTGACTAATTAATTTGAAGAACACTTCTGAGTAACAATTAATGTTTGACCAAACTTTAAAAAACTGCTTCTAAGTGTATTTTTCTCAAAAGTGTTTTTCAAAAAAGTGATTTTGGAGATAAGTTATTTTTTTCAACTTCTCCAAAACTGATTCTGCTTCTTCTCAAAAGCATTTTTTTTTTCAAAAGTTTGGCCAAACACTTTAATTTTAAAAAAAAAAGTACTTTTGACTCCAAAAAAAGTATTTTTGCCTCAAAAAAAGCTTGAGCAAATATACTATTAGAGTGAGAGAGTATGATCAATTAAACATCTTTTATTGAATATCGGTGACAAAATTTCTGACCTCACCAATGCTACAAGAGATCTCTTACTTTCTGACTCTTCTCCTCTTATATATATCCACATAACTCTTCAACTCAACCCTACCAAAACAAACAAAGAGAAAGAAAGACAAACCATATTCTTTGACAAAAGTATATTGGCCATGGCTTCTCCTAGTCCACTTGCAAGATTGTCAATTGAGCGTAGACCCAAATTGCTTAAAGATTTTCTTCTTCAAGACGATCCATATTCTTGTTCATATAATGATATTGGCTCACACCCTCGAAAATTATGCAAGTCCACAAGTTCAAATTTTCATGGTTCAAATATTAGGTCAAACAAAGCTTCATCTCATCAATTACTTAGAAGTCGATCATCTAGAGCTGCTACTGCTACAATTTCCGCCATTAACAAGGTCATTAACATTGTTAAGTTCTTACCCTTTGCCTCGGTCAAATCTCCTTCCATTTTTCCGCGAAGCATTTCAAGAAAACTATCAAGAAGAACCAACCACAGGGACAATATTAAAAAGCATAGTAGTAACCAAGATATCTCTGTCACCGTCAAAGTCAAAGACATCCTACGGTGGAAATCGTTTAGAGACGTTGTAGAGGAGAAATCTACACCATTAGATTCTTCTTATTCACCAAATAGGTGCACCACCACGACCACCACAACCACGACCACCAGCACCACCACAAGCAGCAAGAGAACTAGTTGGTGTGATAGTGATTTTACTGCGGAGGATTTACCGTCATGGTGGGGTGAAAATGGTGAATTTTTGGGTGAATTAGAAGATGGGATGAAGAAGGTTGGTAGAAAGAATATATTCGAGGAAACTGTCGGTGGGTATAGCATGGGAACAACAAGAGCAATCAAAAGGGACCGTAAGGTGAATATTTTTTTTAAATTTTTTATTGCTACTATCGAACTATAATCTTGCATGCAACTTTGGATACGTATATATAGAAAAATATATGTTTAATACTCTTTTTTTGTCATTTTTTGGTATAGAGCCTTGTCTAGAGACTGACATTGTCTCTATAATGTTTTCTGGCTACACTTAAATTAAATACAACTAGCATAACAATATCATGACCAAATAAAAGTTTTTTTTTTTTTTTTTTTTTTTTTTTTTTTTTTTTTTTTTTTTTTTTTTTGTATCTATAAATATATTTTTCCTCTCCAATGTTTTATTTTAAAAAAATATCATTTAACGACGGTATTCTTTAATTTAACAGGAAGACTTGTGCTTTGATGAGAATGAGCAACACAGCCCAGTTTCAGTTCTTGAATCTCCATTTCAAGAAGATGATGAAGAAGGAATTGCCTTTTCTTTCCACCGAAACATTGCTAATTTAGACAGTAAGTTTCAATCTCCAATTACCTTAATTTACTTCTATAGTTACAATCATTTTGACATGGGATAGAAAAATGGGACAGAAACATAGCACTATAATACTTTAAATTAGTCAACAGTTATAAATGTCACAGTTACTTTAGAAATGGGTAGTCTTTATTATATTGAGTATATAAGGTTTGTACATTTACAAAATACATATACCATTGAGTTAAATGTTTAACCTACCATAAGAGGTAACTTTTCATAACAATAATTAAGCCTAATAAGATAATCAGAAAAATAGAGTAATAACTATTATAGCCAGTTAAATTGTAGCGATAGTGTAAAATTTCTACTATCAGTAGTATTATTTATTCTTAAACTGACACCTAATTTATTTACAAGTTCTGATTTATTAAAAAAAAAAATTCTGGACTTCAAGAATGCATTGTTTCTCTGGTTGTTTCCACCATGTCATGTTTATTTGGTTTATATCATGGAATATAAATCACATGAAGTAACAACAATTTTATCTCATCCATTACAGAAAGAACAAGCATGTTCATGCAAAGAATTCAACAGTTTGAGAGTCTTGCCGCAGGAAACACCAGCTTTGAAAAAGAAGAAGAACAACAACAAGAAGAAGAGGAAGAAATTCGAGAAATTGAAGAAAAGGCAAAACAATTGTTGAGCAATTTGAAAGAGACAATTAACATGGAATTACTCATTGAAGATTGTGAAGCAAACTATGTGGACGAGCTTCTCTTTGATTTCTTTTGGCATGAATTGTGTACAAGTAGAAAACATCAAAACAATGATGACGGTGAGAGTGATGAAAAGCTAATGAGAGAAGCAAAATCTTGGATTAATGGTGATTACAACGGGGAATTTGAATGGGAGATTAAGGATAAAAGAGAATCCTACATAAGAGACATGGAAAGAGAAGCAAGGTGGAACAAGTTTGAAGAGGAAAAACAAGAGTTGAGCTTGGACTTGGAGTTTGAAATATTCAACGATTTGGTTCATGAAGTCTTGGAAGATGTTTTTTCTCATAAATGTTAGATTATATAAAATTTGAATATAGTAAAAGAGTGGACTGGTGCACAAGGCACCCTGCGTTCAAGCAGGGTTCGGAGAAGGTCACACCACAAGGGGTATGATGTAGACAACGCGCATACTCTAATGCAAGTATTAATGGCTGCTTCCACGGCTCGAACATAGTATTTGAAAAGAATTCCATGTATCATATTAATATGTGTAGAACATGTTATATATACAAGTGAATTGTAGACTAGTTAGACATAGGAAACTTTTTACAGTTTAACTAGTGGTAGAATCTCTTGAATCGGGCACTCTTTCCTGCTAATTATGTATAGTTCTAATGTTGGCTGGTTATAAGGCCGATGATTTTTTGAAATTTTTAGACAACCAATGTTTCCCTTTCGATCAATGAAAGAGGAGGAAGTTTAATCAGTGATCAAACTTCTTCTTTTTCTTCTTTGTACGTAATCAAAATGTCAACGGAAGCCCATCTCTGGGCCCACTAATAGCTGATACCCTTCTAGGGTTTCCTTCTGTAATATCCTTTCTCAGAGTTCGATTTCTTACAGTAACATGGTATCAGAGCAAGGAATCGATGATCCTTGTTCTCCTCTTTCGACCGATGGTACCCTCATCGACTTCCATGGAGACTTTCTGTTCCGTTGACCTCCATCTCTTCTTACGTTTTGATGAGGAGTTTTGGGCTATGGTGTTTTCTAGTTGTGGATTGCAGCTATTTTGAACTTTTCACGGTGATTTCTGGTGTTTTCCTTTGAAGCTCTCCACTCTCCGGTGCTTGTTCATTCTCACTTATTTCAGCGATTAAGTCTGTTTCAAGGACGTACCTTCTTTAGGTTGCAAAGAAGGACGGTAACATTCTCCTTAATCTTGCTGCATATTGGTGAAAATCGAGTATTTGTTTGTATCAGTTTTAGGAATTTTACAACTCTAGGGTTTAGCCATGGGAAGTCCGAATGATAGTTCTTCTTCTATGTTAGATGGTTTTGATGACTTCACTATACATCCATCTCACCCATTTTATGTACGTCCATCTTATAGTCCTGGTGCACACTTAGTATCTCCACCTTTCGATGGAAATGTTTTCGTTATTTGGCGCAAAAATATGCTTACTACTCTGTCTGCTAAGAACAAACTATGGCTCATAACTGGAAAAATTACTAAACCTCAAATTGACTCTCCTTATTACTCCTTCTGGGAAAGATGCAACGACATGGTAATTTCATGGATAACAAATTCATTATCCAAAGACATAGCAAACAATGTCATGGGGTTTGATACTGCTAAAGACATTTGGGATGATATTAATGAAAGATTTGGTACATCAAATGGTTCAAAATTTATTCAAATACAAAGGGAAATCAGTGCTGCTTCCCAAGGTCCTTTAGATATTGCCACTTACTTTAAAAAATTGAGGGGTCTTTGGGATGAACTGAATACTGCCTATGTAGGAATAATGTGTACTTGTGGAGCCTTACCAAAATTTATTGAACAACAGAAAATATATCAATTCCTTAGTGGTTTAAATGAGTCCTATTTCACTTGCAAGAGTAATATTCTGATGATGCCATCCCTTCCATCCCTAAGCAAAGCCTATTCTATGCTTTAACATGATGAAAAGCAAAAGGAGACTTCAGCTCCTATCTCCAGCTTCTCAAATGAGTTAGCCTCATTCAATGCTTCTATTAGCCCTGTTCAGGCACCTGCTAGATCTTTTACTCAAAGGTTCCAGTTTGAACAAAAGAAAGGCTCAGGTTGTTCCTCTCAATTGTCTCGCAAATACTGCAAAAAGACTGGTCATACCATTGAGAAGTGTTACAAACTTCATGGGTTTCCCCCTGACTTCAAGTTCACCAAAGGCAAAAGGTCTGATGCTTGTGTGCAATCTGAAGGCTATTTTCCTCATCATAATCCTATTGATGGACAGTCTTCTAAGACCACTGGTCATGGATTCAGCAAGGAGCAATATGACCATCTCATGACTCTTTTCAACAACTAAATCATCCTCCTATTACACATCCTGAAACTCTTGGTTAAGAAAACATTGGTTTTTCTCACTTTGCAGGTATTTAATCATCTTGAAGTGCATTCTGCTGCTTTTCATGCATTTGTAGTTTCAAACTTAGGTTCAAATCCTTGGATTCTAGATTCAGGTGCTAACAACCACATGACACCACACAAACACCTTTTAATCAACTTAACACCACTCACTACTCCTTTCTTAATAACTTTGCCTAATGGATATAAAGTGAAAGTCATATCTACTGGATCTATACAACTCAGACCAGATATGATTTTACATAATGTTCTGTTAGTTCCTTCCTTTCATTTCAATTTCATATCTATTCACAAACTCTTTGTTCAATTAAGATGCATTGCAACTCTTACCATTATGCTTGCATTTTACAGGGCCCTTCTCTGAGGAGGCCACTGGAAATTGGTAAAGCTGCAAATGGGTTGTACTTCTTGCATCCTGCTATGACTTCATATACTATGTCTGTTGTTTCTCTTCCTATTACTGTTTCTAATCCTGTTCAATGCAATAATTCTAGTGCATATTATAATGTTCAATCTACTCCTGTTAATGTTTCTTCTACCCATTGCACTAGTACTTCTTATGATATTAATAAAAATGATGTGATTTGGTATCAAAGATTGGGGCATGTTCCTTTTCATAGAATGAAATCTATCTCTTTTTTGTCTGGTAAGATTTCATCTAAACAATTTTTTTTTTTTTGATGTTTGCACAATGGCAAGACAACAGAGATTTCCATTCTCTGACAGCTCCATTCATTCCTCTACTCCTTTCCAGCTTGTTCATATTGACATATGGGGTCCATACAATACTCAGACCTATAATGGGTTCAGGTATTTTTTGACCTTGGTGGATGAATTCTCCAGAGTCACTTGGAATCATCTATAGTTATGCAAGAGCAATGCTCTTTTTGTGCTTAAGGCTTTTCATGCAATGGTGAAAGTTCAGTTTTACTCAACTGCCCAGTCTTTTAGGTCAGATAATGCTTATGAGCTAGGCTCTAGCTCTGAAGCGCAACAATTTTTTTTTCTGCCAATGGCATTCTCCATCAAACTAGTATCCCTCACACTTCTCAACAAAATGGAGTGGTTGAAAGAAAACACAAACACCTATTGAAAGTATCTAGGGATCTTTTGTATCAATCTAAACTTCCCCTCAAGTATTGGGGTGACTGTATTCTCACAGCCACTTACTTGATTAATAGATTACCTTCCACTGTCCTTCATAACTATTCCCCTTTTGAAAGTCTACATGGCTATCCTCATTCCTTTGATCATTTGAGGTCTTTTGGGTGCCTTTGCTATCTACTAGCCCCAAGCATGGAAGTGGATAAATTCAAACCTAGAGCCATCTCTTGTGTGTTTTTGGGTACCCTTGTGGGAAGAAGGGTTATAAGCTTCTTAACCTTTCTACCCATTCTGTATTTTTTTCTAGGGATGTGTTTTTCCATGAACACATTTTTCCTTACCACCTTCCTCCTTCCTCTTCTTTCCCTTCACCTCCCACTTATTTTGTTGCTGATGTTCCTCCTATTGCCTCTCCTCCTTCAGCACCTTATCCCTCTTCTCCCTTGATTCCCCCTACCAATACTTCTGCACCAACCTCTCCTTCTCCTCCACCTTTATTTTCTGGTTCTCCTCCTCATTCCACTTCTTGTCCTCCTCCCCCTCCTCCTTTTCCTGATCTCAGTAGATCAGGCAGAGTTGTTAACCCACCTGCCTACCTCTCATATTTTGTTTGCTCTTCTGTTCTTCCATCTTCTTCCCCACCTGCCTCCCTAAATAACAAGGTTTCTACCTCTGATTTGCACATGCTTGAGCCTCAATATTACCTACAGGATGCTTCTAATCCTGCTTGGTAAGAGGCCAAGCTACAAGAATTCCAGGCTCTTGAGGCAAACCGTACATGGGACATTGTCCCTCTACCTTCTCATAAGAAATTCATTCCCTGCAAGTGGGTATATAAGATTAAGCAGAGGTCTGATAGCTCCATTGAGAGATACAAGGCCAGGCTTGTCATTAGGGGTGATACTCAGAAGGAGGGTATTAATTACACAAAGACTTTCTCTACTGTTGTCAAGCTCACTACTGTTAAGTGCCTCCTTTCTTTGGCTGTCAAGAGACATTGGACTATTTTTCAGCTTGATGTTAATAATAACTTCCTTCATGGGGATCTCCATGAGGAAGTGTATATGAGAATCTCCCTGGTCTTCAGATCTTTTCTTCTTCTTCTTCTTCTTCTTCTTCTTCTTCTACTACTACTACTACTACTACTTCTCCTTTGGTTTGTAAACTCAGGAAGTCCTTATATGGCCTTAAACAGGCTTTTAGTCAGTGGTTTTCTAAACTGTCTGATGCCTTGCTCTCCAAAGGCTACATTGCCAGCAAGAATAGTTACTCCTTATTCACCAAGTCTTCTGGTGCTTCTTTGGTCATACTTGTGGTCTATGTTGATGACATTTTTCTTGCTGGTTCTGATATTGGTGAAATGACTGCCTTAAAATAGTTTTTGGATGCTCAATTAAAGATCAAAGACCTTGGTTTGGTTCATTATTTTTTGGGCCTTGAAGTTTCCTCCCATTCTCATGGTTATGTTTTGCATCAACACAAGTATACTTCAGACTTGTTGGAGGAATTCAAGTGCTCTCATCTTTCTCCTTTTTCCACACCTTTGGACCCTTCTATTAAGTTGACTGTTGACATGGGTGATCCTCTCCCAGATCCTAGTCTTCACAGAAGACTAGTTGGCAAGCTGAACTTCTTGTAACATACCCGGCCTGATATTGCTTATTCTGTTCAGCATTTGAGTCAATTTCTACAGACTCCCAGGGTCCCTCATATGTTGGCTGCCTTGCATGTCTTGAGATACCTTATGTCTGCTCCAGCTCAGGGGATTCTGTTGTCCAATGCCTCTGATCTATCTTTTGTTGCTTTTTCTGATCCTGACTGGGCTACTTGTGCTTTCTCAAAGAGGTCTGTCACTGGCTTTTTCATTACTCTTGGTGGCTGCCCCATTTCTTGGAAGAGTAAGAAACAACCTACTATTTCCCTTTCCTCTGATGAAGCAGAGTATAGGGCTTTGCGAAAGGTCGTGGCTGAAGTCTCTTGGCTTGTTCGATTTCTTGGTGATCTTGGACTTTCTATTACTGCTCATATACCTGTGTTTTGTGACAGCCAGGCTGCTTTACATATTGCTAAAACCCCCATATTTCATGAGTGCACAAAGCACATTGAGATGTGTCACGCCCCCTTTTTCCTCGCGGAATCGGGTTTCAACATTTTGGGAAAACTCCTTTCTTTTTTTTGGGAAAGGGGTATGGAAATTGAAGAGTCGTCACCTAACAGATTTAAGGTGCGTTAGAGAACCTAATGCAAGTAACTCATGAAACCATTTTATATTACCAGAGATTGGGTAAGGGCTTGAAATTACCTCGAGGGGAAGGTGTTAGGCACCCCTCGAGGTTTACAACGGTGGGTCCCGGCCAAACTCACTTTTGGTGAATTAGTCATTAAGCAAGTAAAGCAGTTTAAGCAAACATATGGATTAAAAAAGACACGGGAATAAATGGGTCCTTGGTTTATTAACCTATAGTATTACATCTGTGCAATACTCGGTAAACCTTCCTCAACTACAGGGGTTACACGTAGCACTAGCGCACATGGCATCATATCCTTTGCTACCCAATTACCCTCCCCTTGGTGGTTATATAAGCGATTCTAATTAAACGTATTCTAGGCGTGCATTACCCGTCCCTTTCCATATGGCCCTAGAGGTGTTTAAGACCTCTAATTAAAGCAGTTCTAGACTCTCCTAAAGTGCTTAAAAGGATAAAATCTAAGTGACAACAAATAACATATAGGACTGTCAAATAAAAGAACAATTAAGGGGATCATGTTTACCTCCACAAATAAACAGATAATTAGCACGTCTCAAACAACAAGATTTCAGATGTTTCAGAAAGGTCCTAGAACAGGGTATCTAGGTGAGCATGACAAGCAGAGAATATGCAGCATTGTGTTAAGGCAAAGTGGTAGAAACCTAATCAGTTTGCCTACTGATTTTAGAATCTGTTGAATATGAGCAGTTCACATATAAGCAAGGCATAGTTTTACAATTCGCAAGATTTCAATTATCCTACAAGCTTGCCTAGTCGTGGATCTGAGATGTCCCATAAACATGGTGTCTAGGTGCTGAACATTACAGAACTGATTTTATACATTTATCTCTGTAAACACGTTATCTAGGTGTTGGGACTGCTTTTAAACTTACCCTTATAGACATGGTTGCTACTGATTTTATGCGATATAGGCATGGTATTTATGTGAGTGCAATAAAAGTCCTAAAGCATGGTTTCTAATGCACATAAGAGAATGGTCATGACTTTTAGGCAGAATTAATAACAACCTAGTGAAAGGATTTCTAAGCAGACATGAATATGCAGAACTCTGGAAAGCGGAAGTTTAGGACGAACGATATGATGCACCTATAAGCATGTTTTCTAGTGCATAAAACAATCTTATAAGCATGGTTTCTAATGCATACATAATCACAACAATCCTAGGAGCATGATTTCTACCCGATTTACCCACAAAGCATATATAAAGGTCCCTCCCATTTTACTATTATCCCCAATATCTATTTTACAAGAATTCTTATTACATGCCAAGAATGAATGAATTTCAGAAATGAAACTGTTATACTATAGGGAGCCTGGATAGGCCCAAAAGTAAACCTGGAGGGTCAGGCCTTCAACCAAATCCAAAGTACCAGTATCTCCTAGTGCCCAATAGGGTATCCTGGTGCGTCAAAGTTCCTAAGGGCCTCAGGGACCCCGGTCAATGCTCACACCAAGGATCCTTTAAAGAAAACAATTTTTGTGCAGTGTGGAAGAGCTAGCCCCAGTGTGTCAGAGTTCGGAGGAATCTCATGGATTCCTAGGCAGTACACACACTGGAGGGGAAAAACTTAAGTAATCTAAGAGTAGAAGTGAGAGTGCTTGACATAGTTGAGATGACTTTTTGGAAGACAATATAGAGGTAAAATCTTTAGGAGTGAAAAATACTTCAGGAGTAGCAATAGTTTAGAAAAACATATCAGGAGTGAAAAACATGTTGAAACCCTTTTGAAGGAAGGTTCAACAAACAACAACATGGTCAAAAAAGCATCACATCGCCCAGATTCAACTTCGGTTTGTCAATAAGTTCTAGGTGTACAAACAGTTACACAAAAGGGAGCAGGGGTTGGGAACATAAGACACTTGAAACAGGAGCACATAAGGATGATAAGAAGGAGAGAATTTTTAACAAGTACACAAAACAAGCAGGGATGATTCACAACCAGCAACCAAATTCATAGCATTAGAACACAAACTACTGACTCAGAGTCTTAACAGGGTGTCGCGCCCCCTCTTTCCTCGCGAAAATCGAATTTATGACATTCGGTTGAGACAACTCTTTCCTTTTGGGAAAGGGGTTTTTATTTTTGAGAGTCGCCACCTAACGATTTTTAAAGGTGCTTTAGGACACCAAATGGTTTCATTTACAACTACGTTGTTAACAAGAGATAAGGTAAGGGCTTGAAATTATCCTAAGGGGAAGGTGTTAGGCACATCTCAGGTTCCACAAGTGTGGTTCCCGGCCAAACAACTTTTGTGAATTTGTACGGCTTAGCAAACACACAAATAAAGGCTCAAATAAGAGAGGATTTAAGTCTTAAGCATGCAAATGTTTGAAAATAGTAAAGAAGGTTAGATTTTGAAAGGATTACGATCTAAGTATATAAAGGGTATCCTAGGTTTATAATAATATGGATCACATCAATGCAATACCCGGTATGACACTCCTCGAAAAGGGGCTACACATGGTATTAGCGGACCGGTCATCATATCCATATTCTACCCTTGCTCACCCCATGAAGGTAATTAAAGCGCGTATTGGTCACGAACTCTATCGCATGCTGCTACCTGTCCCTTCCTATCAGACCCGGAGGAATTTAGGACTTCTATAGTATAAGGGAGGAGCTAGGCAGACCCTCAGGTTTTAAAGGTAAAAATTACTAAGGCGACACATAATAAAACATATAGGACTTCAATTAAGGGGAGCATGAAAAGCAAATAAAAGGCTCAAGTATACCTCCACACATAGTACACATAAACAACATGACTCATACAAAGTTAAGGTCCAGATTCAGGTTCAGATCCTAAGCATGGTATCTAAGTGATAACATAAAGATAGATTTATTGCATAACTCAGAGAGGAAGTCTTAATCAAGCTTGCCTACTTGTTTTAAACATACTGACAGTTGAACACTAATCACAAAGGACAGTTCTGGTTTTATTTCTTTATGGCTGATTACCTAAGACTTGCCTAGGCGTGAAATAACATGCATCAATTGTACAACTTTGTTAAAAGGGTTTCAGATTACCAATTGTAGTAGCATGTGATTCTAAGTATTTACCAAAGACCGATTTCCAACTTATTAGAACATGGACTATTTTAGACATGTATATTTAAACTAGGTGTGATTTGAGTAAGTATGACCCTAAGGCATGATTTCTAATGCAGCATGATAACTTAAACATGATTTTTCTAAATGAATGCAAGATCACAACATTATGCACAACTTCAGGAATAGCACAGGTGATAGATTTTAATAGTTGTTTACCTAGAACATGATCTCTACGTGTATAGCATGATTGCATATTTGTTAACACATTTGTTCTAAGGCATGATCTAGCCTACATTTTTTTCAGAATGCATGGACAGAATCAAATGGTAACAGTTTTTGTCGTTATTACTGATCCTATGAACATGATTTCTAAGTGAAGGCAAGGAGTGATGACATGCTGAAAGAAAAGCAGATGTATGAACCTAAGTAACATGGTATCTAAATACATGGCATACTTGATTCCTAGACATGGTTACTAGTGCGCATATAAAAAAATAAACCTAGAAAAACATGATATCTACCCATACTTATACTATAACATGCATATCCCCACCCATTTCCACTATCTAACCCCAAAATCATATTTAAAAATTATTACAAACCTCTAAATATGAATTACTTAATTAAAAGGAAAAGAAGAAGTTAATTATAGGGAGCTTTCCATAGTAGGCCCAAGTTTCCAGATCCTCAAATGCCATTGGTTCACAACCCTTCACATGATCCAGGTGTGTCAAAGTTCCCTAAGGATCTCAAGGGATCCCGGGCAGTGCTCACACCCAGATTTCATAGCCAAGATGGAGTAAGTGCAGTGTGAAAAGGCCATCTCTTGTGTGTCAAAGTTCAGAGGGAGCTCAAGGGTCCCAAGGCAATGTTCACAGAAGAGGGGCAGAACCTAGACTTCTAAGAATATGTGAGAGTGCTTGATATTATTTTAAAAATAATTGAGTTGAGAAAAACAGTTTGAAAATGATCCATCTAGAATCAGTTCTTGAAAGAAAAACAATAGAAGAGTTTAACTCTTATTTGAAAACAGTTTTTAAGGAAGGTGAGTAGGGCAATCTCAGGATCAGAATAACACACATAGTTCAGGGAAGCAAACACAAACAGGGGAAAGGTGTTTGGGGACAAGTAATTCACATGTAAGAGCATATTTGCACACATGTAGACATCAGAAAAAGCATTTCAGGTCTTAGAAAGTCACATCACATTCTATCACAAAATGTTCATGTCAAGAGGTTAACATCATTAGATTGAGGGATGCTAAACAGGTTCATACATTAGGTTCAGGGAAGGGGTTCAAGATTACTTAGTAGCTAGGGGGTCACACACACATGTTGATAATGTATTGGGGGTTAGGGAGTAGGGAAAAATTGTAACAAACAAATAAGAGGAGCAGTAGACATGATGAAATAAGGGGAAGGGAAATCACATAGACAAAATAGATATGCTAGTTACAGGGTAAAAAGTAGAACCACAAAAGGAATAAGAGAAAGTGCAATACGAACATAAACATGTTGTTTTGGATGCTGTAAATCAAATAGAAGACATACCAGTCAAGATTGAGAGAATAGAACAGTAGTGCGCAGAGAAGTAGAGCAATAGGACAGTAGTGTGCAGAGCAAGAGAGCAGTAGAGCAAGTAGATCAGTAGAGCGGTAATAAGCTACTCAGTCTAGAACAGTAGTGTGCAGAGAAGTAGAGCAATAGGACAGTAGTGTGCAGAGCAAGAGAGCAGTAGAGCAGTAGAGAGGTAATAAGTTAATCAATCTTGGCTTTCAGCCGACTGAGTAGCCAGTAGTCAATAAGAGAGAGTGTGTAGGAAAGTAAGAGAGAGAGCAATGCGTATGCTTGTGTCTGTGTGTGTCTGATGTTAATGAAAGAGTAGTGTATTTATAGTTTAAAACATACAGAAGAATAAGGTAAAATAACAGTTTCAGCAGTAATTATGGGAGTAAACAATCAATTAGAATCCAATTAATACAAGTACTCCCTTTAATCAAGGAGTCACAGCTCAAACAGATATCAACAGGGATAATCAAGGAAAGAAATCAGTTGAGAAAGAATGATTTTACCATATAAGGGGTAGTAAAAGTATAAAGCATATGATTGAGTCTAAGTACAAAATATACCAATTAAGGAAAGCATATAAGAATTAATTTGACAGCAGGTCTATTCACAAAAAATAAGGCAGGACAAGTTTAATTATGGAAATTAGTAAGAGAGTCCTCGAATGAGGTTCTAATCACAGGGAATTATTATCAATTAAGGAAAATATCACACAGTAAGGAAATACTCAAAATCAGGAAGTCAACATTATGCAAAATCAGTGAAGTATCAATCATAGAGATTTAGGGATTCACAAATAGAAAACGATACTGATTTAGGTGGAATTGGCACAAGCTTATGAGAACAGACAAAATAAACTCACAAATAGACGAAAATCAGAAACCCTAACAAGCAAACATAGGGCAAAATCACATGAATCAGGGATTCACACAGAGCATGGCCTTAAATTAACAGAATAAATGTAATACAAACAGGAGAAGTGAAGATTCAACAACATTGATGAACAACAATCGAGTGAATCACATAATAGGCAGGAATAATTGCAATCAGAAACCCTAACCAGCAAACATAGGGTAAAAATTACAGAATAACAGTATTCATGAGAAAACAGTACACATAATACAACATATCATCAGAAATAACTCAGAATCCTAGGATTAGAACTAAGGAAATTAGGGTTTTCAACAGAATAACTCGAATAGAGGAGAAAGCTTAAACAAACTTTTTAAACATAGAGACTCAGAGATTAATACAAAAAATCAGAAGAAAGAAGCGTTTTTGAAAAGGTGTTTAAGAACCCTAGTTCGAAGATGAAGAGTCGTTTTGAGAATATCGGAAAACCTTTAAGGGAAAATAGCAAGATAACTCTTGATATACCCAGATCTATCACAGATCTAAGAAAATCGAGAGTTTAGTAGTTAGGGTTTCAAAGAGAACCCAGAGAGAAGGGGAAGTAACTCAAAATCACCGGTGTTAACCGGAAAGTGGTAAAAATACTCGGACAGCCATGGATGGTCGGAAAATGGCATGAGAAATCATGGGAGGTGAGTGAACCGCCTCTGATTCACTTGAAGGCCTCAAAAAGATGACACACGTTTAAGGGGGAGCCATAAGTCTGGTAGGTGACGAGACCACCATGGATTCCGGTAGGGAGACGGCCGGAGAAGGGAGGAAATGCGCCCATCAGGTGGAGCGTTCTAGAGAGAGAGATGAGAGAGTTNTCTTAATTTGGTAAGCTTAAATTCGGACCGTTGATCAATTTTGATCAACGGTCAGGATGGGATTTAGGTTTGGGCCGGGTAGTTGTAAAGACTGGGTTGTGGGTATTGGGTTGATTAAATTGGGCTAGGGGTCCGGTTGGATTTAGGGTAGAATTTAAATAGAGAGTGGCTGACTATTAAATACCCAATTAAAATTAACTAAAATAATTTATAAAATAGCTGATAATTGTAAAAAATGAAATTGATGCTTAGTAAATTAAATTACAATGATTAATAAGTATTAAAAAATTCAAACGACTAATTATTGGATAAAAATAGTTTAAAACATATGATTAGGCTATAATTGCAAAGTTATTGCAATTATAGCCAAAGAGTGCCAATTTGGCTAATTGTGAAATAATTTGGTCTTAATAGGACCAGAAATAATACACTAAATCAAGAAATGCTTTTGAAATCATTTGTAATGAAATTTTGTAATTGATTATTAGAAATAAAATACTGGATAAATTAAAAATTAATAAAAATATGAGAAAATTATAGAAAAATACCAATTGCTATGAAAGCATATTTTTGAAGGTATATATGCAAATTAAAGATAATTTGAGGATAAATTGGGTATCAACAACTGCCCCTCTTTACCCAGGAAGGATGAAAGAGTTGTCGGGTAAAGATATGATGGCCAATTTTGACCGAGCGAAACGGTTTGGGAAGATTTAGGCCGCACCCTGGCTTCTGAGTTGCTTACATATCCCTGGTTTTACAGGAATTAGGTCGTATGTAGTTCAGGAATCATCGGCCAAGTATACTGATGGAGTTTTACAGAAACAGACGCAACATATAAGACTGATTGAATAAGCGGCTTACAGGGTGGTTAGGAGAACTGGAGCGGAACCGCTCCTGCCGGGATGTCAGTTTGCTCGCCGGATTACCTGCAAATAAATAATACAAGCATATATTGTGCATAATTTAAACATGATGAAAATTCCCGTTGGACCATGAATGATGTCTTCGGACGGTTAAGGATGACGTCCTCAGACCATGACGTCCTGGGCTATGAATTGCTTGATGTAGGATTCGCAGGCCATGAAAATGATGTTCTCGGGCCATAAGGATGGTGCCTCCGAACCATGATGCCTTTGAATAATGATATGCAAAATTCAGAGAGATCCTCAGGCCATGACATGATGTTCTCGAGCTATGAAGATGGTGCCTCCGAACGATGACGCCTTTGGATAAGTTGGCGATATTTCAGCCCATGAAATGCAGTAAAATGATGCTGGCGAGAAAGAGCTTAGTCTTGCGAATAAATGGGCAGATCTTAGCCCGAAAGGAAAGCAAAGTAAATAGTGCTTGAGACAGCGGTTAGTCTCGAAAGGTAAATTGGAGGCAGAGCTTAGCCTCGGAAGGCAGAATGGTAGACTTATGCAATGCAGATGGAGATAGTGCTTAGTCTTGGAAGGCATAATGGTAGCCTTATGCAAAGAAGCA